>CANPUZ010000108.1:0-227178 GCA_947579665.1 Sympetrum striolatum
CAAAATGTATGTCCAAGCAACGATTGGAATGTAATAGAATTATGGAAGAGCCTAGGCAATTTATTCACCTTTCAGTGCTTCCTTTCGTCGTTGAGGCAATTCTAAGCAACTCAATCGTTTCTTAAGCTTTCGCTTACGCGTTTCAAAGATTAATCCGGTATCCTAACCTCTTAATTTCTCATGATTCGCTCTTTCGTATTTTGCGGACAAGGAGCTGGAATGACAGTGACTGCTGACATTATATAAAAATAAATTGCGCTCTGTCATGCGCAAGGATATGAAAAGCCCTTCGCATAGAGAAAGATATAGATTTTTATCGGGGATTTATCTCTATTGGAGCAGCAGAACTTCACAGTTCTTGGCATCTCTTTCAAATCTTTTTCTTTTCCTTTCCTACCTACTAGATTTAAATAAGGTGCATTTCTCCATAAGTCACTAATAAAGGCATACCATTTCGCGTTTACTCTTAATATCTATAAAAATAAAATGTAACAGCGTAAAGTAACAACAGCCGAAGCATTTTTGTATGAGAAATATCGATGTAAGTTATTAACCCGAAGTTTAGATAAAATTTTAGGATGATATTCATCGGCAGACGTAGATATTGCGCTATCACTGAACTAGACATAGTTGAGCACATCATTTCGGGAGCCATGATATTTTTCGATTTGGCTTCTTGCTTAATTCGTGAGTCATTAGCATGAACTTCCGCTTTCCCGCCTCGTTCTAAATCTCTGTAAAGAGAAGTGAGAGTTGCTTGCAAACGTACACAAGGATGTTTTAGCTTTCCCTTTCCGTTCATTTTTCGGTAAAATTCTTTACAAAATTAGCGAATAATATTTTGTGAAGAGTTTCGTTTATCTCGGTGTTTTGCTTCAACGACCTTGGTTTCTTTCGCTTTTGTTTTCATTGTTCAAGGCGATCTATTACCTACCTCTGACGAACCAAGGATATTTAAAGTACATTACATAGTATCACGTAGACTATAGCATAAACAAGCATAAGCGTATAAACGTCGAGAAATATCATCCATATGTTTTATTAATTTTATTAGAGAAGTGTATAGTCATTAAATTAGTGGATATATCCTGACGTCAAGAGTTTCGTGGATTTCGTCTGGGTTCTCCTTTATTTGGTAATTCAGTTCATCATCATGAATTACTCTAGATTGAGTTCTAATGGTTTATTTTTGCATTTGAGGACAAATAAAATTACTTAGATTCTTATGATAAACAAATTGTACGAGTTAGAATTTAAGGTGTTTTAGCTGTGACATTGACAGTTTAGTCAGTTATTTCTCGTGTCGAAGTTATCTTTCTCTTTCTTTAAGATTGAATTACAGTAAAACGAATTTCTATGATTCAGATTCCATTTGTCCTTAGTTTTCATGAATCCACCCTCCAGACATTGGAGTGGAAGTTTTTTCACAAGAAATCGTGTTAGATTTCTCACAATAATTTATTAATAATAAAAACAGACGAATAGAAAACCTTACATAATGTTTTATGAAATTATTTCGGTATTAGCAATGGAAATCAATAGCTGATGTCATATCAATGGGGTTTATGTTTGAATATTAACTTTTTTTATTTTCAATTAGTTATCTTTGAAATGATTTCTTTCTGTATACCTTTCTATCAATATTAGATTCAAATTTAGCTTGCGTATTATTCTTAAAAAATAGGTACATACTGATTCTCTCTAAAAAGGTACATTTTTATCTTCACTCTAAAATCCTGAGTTTCTATCAGTTACGAATACTTAATATTTAAACCAACTTTAGCTTAAGATGTTTGCTATCACAGCGTTTTGTCTTCAACTGAACTGCCGGAGTTGAATTTCGGATATGACCATTCATAATATATTCTTATGACTTCAGTAAATACTTTCTACTCTTCTTATAACGGAAGTCCTGAAAATTATTAGAATTTGAATTGATAAATACTTGTAATTCTAAGCATCTTGCGTATTCATTTACTAATAATTTTCTATTTCGCTTTAAACTTTTCATTGGATTCAAATGGAGATTTCAAATTAGCAATACATGAGCAGGCTGTAGTGTTTTTGGTACATATTTATCAGGTTATATTTCTTAGAACAATATTCTCTGTAACTACTAAATTAAATTGGGCTTCTTTCTTTCTCAAGTTCCGTGGAAGTGAATTCACTCACTTTCGTATGATTTATTTCGGTTTAGTGGAGTGATTTCCACAGGGCATTCATCCAAGAATTATCAAGCGACATCTTGCGATTGCCCCAAATAGTTTAATTATTTTCATGATATTTTCAGAATGTTGAATAAAAAAGCGGGATTATTGAGATTCAAAAGAATTCCATCGGACCTGGTCCTTCAATGGAGGGGGGCGAGGCTCCCAGATATTCATGTGGACAGCGAGTTTTCCTATGGTGAAAGCGGTCCCTGGTTCGATATAAGATAAGCTGTCAAATCTCTTTCAACAATATTACAAGTACTACAACATTATGGAGTGGTAAAATTACTCGCTGGTTAAGTTACATTATTTTCTCCGATATTGCTCATTGGTCCGAGACGTTAAAAAATCTTATGGTCTATCGTAGAAAAGCGAAAAGGATAGCGAATGGAAAATAGAAAAATTTCACTTTAATTTGAATAAATTGTACAATAAGGTATATACTTATATATACTACTAAAGTAATGACTTACTAAGTAATGTATACGCTGAAATAGTCTTCTCACTCAAATAAATGTTTGAATAAAGTTTCCTACGTCATTATGAGCGTTAATATTACTATTAGAATAGTATTTCTGGATTAACACAGGTGTATTGTTTTCGAATTGCTATTTAATTATCTGTTTCCTTATGTTTTTCTTTCGAATCACTGGGGAATGATATTCAGATAATGTTTTTTAATTAAACGTTATTAAGCGTTCCTGTATTAAACATAGTGTTTTGGTTCATTGGATAATGTTTTTTAATTATTTTTATATTTATTCTTCAGAAATACGCTCCGAACTGTTCTCAAACATGGAATTGCGAATGAGTAAAATTTCAATCTGATATTAAGACTACTCTTAGAACAAGTATGGTAGTTAGCGCGTTCTTTTAATTAACATAGTGTTTCGGTTGTTCAGATTATGTTTTATTAATTATTTCTAAATTATCCTTCAGAAATACGCTTGGAGCTTTTCTACATCATGGAAGGGTGAGATAGCGTTGTTGAGATGCTGCGGAGAGATGCTCGGTCCATTGAAGTTACACAGAATACGATGAGTACAAATTGAATTGATGCTGATGGACTTTTGTTGCTTCAGTCGTTGGATGGCATCGGAACAAATCTCAGGGCCTTGAAAGAATTTAAAAAAAAACTACCTTGTGAAATTATATCCGTGACTTTTGAAGTGAACCTAAGTTTCCCGTGCAGTGCAGATTTCAATCATATAATTACATTTAAGCTATTTAATGAACAGTCAATAGAACAATTCCATGAATCTTTTATCTATGTATACTTTTTGAAGCTTTTTCAACTTTTTATTTTCATGTTACTGCTGGTGATTGAAGGTTAAAAATATTTTAGATAGTTATTGTTTTGTTTATCTATTTTGCGTTTTTTCAATCATTAAAGATAAAATATATTTTCAATCATGTATAATAAAGCATTGTAAGGCCAGAACTTGATAGTTTTCCATTACTTGAAATGCATATAAAACGAATGTATAAATGACGTTGCACAATGAAAATAATTAACTATTGCTGAATGTATAGATTTCTAAAGAAGTGAAAGGAAGGATGTGTATATGTTATATATTCTGTACCTTTTAATTGTATTGCTGATACTTAACCTCTGAATAAATCTCATGGGGAAGTGGGAGAGAAGGTAGAGGAGGGAGGAGGTTGCTTATGAGAGAGATGAGAGGAATGAGGGGTACGTGAGGGGAGGGATGGTATGAAAAAATTGGGTGGGGAGGGAGAGGGTGTGGAGGGAGAGGGTGGGGAGGGAGAGGGTGGGGAGGGAGAGGGTGGGGAGGGAGAGGGTGGGGAGGGAGAGGGTGGGGAGGGAGAGGGTGGGGAGGGAGAGGGTGGGGAGGGAGAGGGTGGTGAGGGAGAGGGTGGTGAGGGAGAGGGTGGGGAGGGAGAGGGTGGGGAGGGAGAGGGTGGGGAGGGAGAGGGTGGGGAGGGTGGGGAGGGAGAGGGTGGGGAGGGAGAGGGTGGGGAGGGTGGGGAGGGAGAGGGTGGGGAGGGAGAGGGTGGGGAGGGTGGGGAGGGAGAGGGTGGGGAGGGAGAGGGTGGTAAGGGAGAGGGTGGGGAGGGAAAGGGTGGGGAGGGAGAGGGTGGGAAGGGATAGGTTGGGAAGGCAGATGGTGGGATGGGAGAGATTGAGCTTTTTCACTCCCTAAAAACAATCGAATACATTTTCTCGGTTTATTCGATTTTTCACTCGTTTAATTGATAAGCGTTGAAGAGGAGAGGATAGAAGTGGCTCGTAACGTGATTCCATTTATTGGAAGTATGGTAGAGATATGCGATACTGATGAAATATTAATATAGATATCATATATATGTGTGTGTATGTACATCTGATACGGGAATGAAAACAATCGAAATAATGCCAAAACAATCGAATCGAATAGATTGTTTTTTTTTCAATCGATTGTCTCATCTGTAGTTGACCTTCTCGTTCTATCCCGTGTAAAAGCATGACGAACATTAATTTACGATTTATTTCGTTTGCTTTGCTCATAAGCGGACCCGCTCTCTAAGCGCACACACACGTAGCAACAATTTTAAATCCTAAGCCTCGACGTGCACTTTGTGCGAAATGCAGATTCATTCTGCATACTTTACATATCATGAACTCGGAAATCCCACCAAACACAGAGAGGAATTCGATAACGGTGAGATACACTCACTAAAACATCGTTCACGCTTGAACTACTCAATTTTCTCGTGGTGCTGCTTTCTCCTAGCTTATCGCTATTTTCTGTGCTACAGTCCTGGCCAAAATTAACGCAGCACCAGTCGTAACGATCGCCAGGGAGGTGCTGCGTTAATTTTGGCCAGGAGTGTACATTGATTACAGCAGAATTTTCCTTTTCGCGGCCGTGAAGAGTGCTCAGGAGCATTTCTCATTCGTTTCGGATATATATTGACGCGACAAGAATCAAAGCAGCACTAAAATCCGAATTCCGGCTCCTGCCTCTTGGACGACCAAATAAGATGCATAAGATATATTTCCCCTTATCTTTCAAAAGATAAGGGAAGTAATAACAATTCCTAGGAAAACGAGATTCACCGAAACAAAAAAAGGCCCGCGCGGGTATCCATCCATGCTCGACGCGCCCGTTCGTTCACAGCGATATCTTAAGAAATACTTCGAATTCAGAGCTGGGATTTTGCACGTGTTTTTTGATAGTTTTTCATCTGATTTAAAAAATCTTTTTTTAATTAAGCCTCTCGCTTCTTCCCTCGGCAGTATCTGAATGGTTATCAGTTTGTGAAAGATTTACATTCATAAGCTTGAAAGGTGTGATTAATTTCCAATTATAACTTTCTTTCAGAAACGTAATGTAATTATTGATGACCGATTCCATTTCACAAAAAGTAATCACTTTGTCAATCTGTGATAATTGTGATCGGACCACTTAATTAAATTACTTCCAATGTCGTTACACTTGAATTAAGTCCCAATTTAAGATATTCACTCATCTTAGCGGAACGCAATCATTGTGAAAATGTCGTCCGATAGGTTCACTACAGCAGAAAAAAAAAATTCTCGTAAATTTAATCACTGAACGCAGGTCAGTTTTAGAAAATAAAAAACTAATGCTGTGACATCGTCAGCAGGAAATTGTCTCGGAGAGGAACACCAGCTTAAAAACCATAGCATTACAAAAGAAATAGCAGTAGTATAATCATTTATGCACCCTTAAAAAGAATAAGAATACGACGATTTGAAGCAGGTTTAAAGAAATGGCTTGTGCTCCTCTCCGAGATATTTACTCGTCAGCAAAAGTTAAACGTTGGATGAAGAGTGAAGAAAATATTTTAATTGCCATGCTTACGTAGTAAACTGATTAATTTTCGTGATGCTCGTTATAGAAACATTTATCCATGTATTGATATGAAACTAAGAACTATTTATACTATCAGTTCCATCATTACAAAATGAAAAGTGTACTCGAGTGTTGTACGAACGATAGGAAAATTATATGCTATTAGTGAAATAGATAAACGTGTCCAATGGCTGTAAATAATTTCTTAATAAAAGTGTGCCAGCGTAATTATTATAACAGAATCCGTCACTTAAGGAAATTCCGTGATTTAACCGTAATATCAGAGAATTAAATTCTCAGACCGCAACAAAAGGCTAGATCTTACGCCATCTTGTTTATTTACAAACAAATCGCTTCGCTCAGCTTCTAATCCAATTGCCGACCCTCAAGGTGCGTCCACACTATGCCGATCGGCAATGACGATCGGCAAGGCCGAGCCGATGAAGACGCAACTGTCGGCTTCGGCATCATGCCGATCGTCATGCCGATCCTTTCCCGAGCAGTGTCGGTAAAGATCAAAGGAAGCCGATCGGCCTGCTCGTAGTGGAGACGCTTTAGTTGGCAAACCCCGTGGGCATTAGTTGTTCCGCTCAAGAATCGAAGCCACCATCTACCTACCTCTATATATTTTGTTCATATAACTTAGTTCTCTTGTAATTTTTATATTCCGTTGAAATAGAATGGACTGATTCGGATACTCTGAAACTTCTGGATATGTACCGAGAGCTTCCAGTTCTATGGAATAGTCGGCTGACAGATTATAAAAATCGGAATAAACGGCATGATACTTTGCTGGAGATCAGCATTTCATTCTGTGTTGACAAGGAGGAGATAAACGAAAAAATTCGGTATCTGTTAAGCCATTTTTCGCGGGAGGTGAAGAAAGAAAAGAATTCTCGTAAAAGTGGGGCCTCGAACGAAGAAATCTACAAAGCAAATGGTTTGCGTACGAGAGTATGGTCTTTCTCAAGAACAAGAATAAACATACATCGATAGTGGACACTGAGGTAAGATTCTGCGGAGACAGGGACCTTATTCTTTCAATTTTGCTGTGTGTACAATGAGATGTAACATGATTTACTTGTCAATTCTGAAAATTCAATTGCCCTTGCGATGAACTGAAAGACTCTACAAATTTGTTCCTCACATTTTGAGCGGCAGTCGACTCTTTCTAGCCGTTCGGTTGAAATTCTTTGCTTGAGTATCTGAAGTATTTGATCTCCAAAACCGTGGATTGATTTCTCCTGTGTCTGAACATTCTATATCAACCGGGAGGATTGTAGATAAATGTGTTTTTCCGCAAGAAATTGTGTAGGTGAACTAAAAACAGAACTACTAGCTGTGCAGTTGTTGGTTGCAAAAGCATCGGCTTGCGTAGCATACGAAAAACAGCAGAAAGTATTCTAAAAGCATTTTATGAAACTCTACTGCTTCTGCTCAGTCGATAGTTGAAAATTCTAGATGCAGAACCTTTTTCTTGGTGTCCTGGGAAGGGTTTCATAATGTCCATTGATAGAGGGAAGGCATCATCAGCAACAAAAACAAATAGTACTGGATCGCTTTGCCCCGGTAGAGGACGAGGTAGGGAAGATGCTAAGTGTTTTCTTCAAGATATTGCTTGAAATATGTTTCGTTAAAAACGCCCGCATTAGATATTCTTCCCTGGCATCCAACGTTGGCATATATAAAATTGTAATTTGCGTCCACCACCGCAAAGAGCAGGGGAGAGCGGGGAAATGACGTACACTTAAGGGAGATTTATTACAGCTCTTATAATATTCAGTATAGAAGCATAGACACATGATCGAATTTTACTTTGTTTTATTGGCTACCAAATCGTCACCAAACGGCTGGATTATTTATTTTAATTTTTTTGTAAAAAAATTAAAGAAAAAAGTTACACTGTATGGAATTGCCCCAGCGGTTGGGGTACTCCCGTACGGGGGGACTTTGACCTCGTGACAAATTATTAACATAACCTGAAAAACTTGGCATAGACGGATCACCAAGTGTATCCAAAATATAGCTCAAGAACCGTAGATGGTTTGATAGTTACCAGCTAATATGTAATGGCTTCCCACCTACTTCTCTAATTACTTGAAGCTTATAAATAGTAACAAATCAAGCGAAAACACTATTTGTTTCACATAAACCACACCGTGGATCATACAGCAACCACATGTTTCCGTAGAGCTTACGGGGTCTTTTGATAGGGTGCAAAACCGATCGGACACCCACTCTAGAACCGGAAAGCATGGTGTACGGTCATACCCCGCTGTACGGCTTTCCCCCGCTCTCCACTACGATAATGAAAAAGCTCCTGTAGTAAAAAAAATCACTTCCAGAGTGAATTGGTGCTTGCAGTGCAATGTGTTTCCCATCCATAGCCATTTGAAAAAATCCTTTCAGGGAAAACGGAATCACGAAGAAGATGGTGAAGTTGACGATGATGGAGAACTTGATGAACCACAGCGAAAAATCATCAAGTCTCCCAAAAAGAATTCATACGTTTCAAAACCTAGAAGTGCGTATGTTAATGCGCCTGTGGTTAACGAAGCACTTGATCTAATTCGCAGTATCAACGCTAGACGTGTAGAAAAGGATGAGTATTCTCTATTCGGAGAGCAAGTGGTAATAAAACTGCGCAAAATTACTCCTCCTTACGCTAAATTCACGGTTCAAAACATTATAAATAAGGTGCTATTTGAAGCAAAAATAAAGGCAAATTTGACAATCCATCTGCCATGCATCCCTATTTTCCGGTTCTCCTATAACCGCATCTGGATTTACCACTTCCCCATCTACTAGTGCTCATTATGAGTCTCCTGATGTCTCCTTGGACTGCAATAATTCCGTCCAATGTGATGAAAATGATGAGTGCATGCACAACATTTTATGTTCATTACAATGTAATTATTAAATTGTTTATGTGTTGACTAACACAATGGTAATTATGATTATTGTATTGACGATTATGTAAATGCTATACAACGATTATATTAAGGTAGATTTATTTTGGAAATTTTGAACATTCTTTGTGCCATAAAAATTTACGACAAATTTTAAAGTTAAATAATATTTATTTTATACCTTGACATAACCTTGAAGAATTTGCACGAGATCTTCACAGACTTCTGGCACACAGCTTGAAATGTTTTTTTTTTTGATAACTTAAAGGTGTACATAATGAGAGAATGATAGGATTCTTCAGTGGTGAGGAAACGCAACGTCACTGCAAGATGTTCACTGGCTGGAATAGCAGGTCTGAATGAGGTATCCTTTCTAGTAATAGCCGGGATATTCAAATTCAAAAATGTTTCAAAATCACTGCTCGTCATACGAAAGAAATTTCTGAAACCCTTATCGAATCGGTATTCTAAGCTCAAGTCATCTACATCGTCCGAAATAAAGTCTTTCATTAAATCACTCGCGCTGTATCTGTTGCGACTCTTGAGACTGGGACGGACCCAAAACCTCTTCTTCTTACGTGCAGGTACACAAGAATCAATTATAACAGCAGCTGCAGCCACCAGAATTGCATCGTCTTCGTCACTTTCAATCATCTCGCGCGCGTTGTTGCGTCCACACTGAATGTGTAGTGTGGACGCGTGCCGATTCTATGAGGCCGATCGGCTTTGCCGCGTGGAAATGCCGATCGGCATAGTGTGGACGCACCTTCAGATACTAAACTTAGCTACGCTTCGCTCCGTGTCACTTTATCATACTAAATTCAGCGCCGCTTCGCATTCATTGGCCACCCAGCCTTATTAATTCATCCCTATTAGAATCTATAATAGCCTGGGGAAAAAACGACCAAAATTAATTACCCGTCCCTGCGATTACTTCCCTATAACGCTTCGTCGATGCCTCTCGGAGATCGCTCCTTACTGGCACTAACATTTCACTTACTTCGTCTGCAAATTCTGAACGTAACGCTGCTATCAAACCTGAAATCCCCGCAAACGAATCTACGCTGGACCATCTCTAAATCTGAGACTAAACCTCCCAAACCGCACAGCAGTATTCTGGACGAATAAGAGAAGCTATTTCTTTGACTCTCTTTCCTCTCAACGTAGTTCATCTTTGCAGTCTATTCGCTTTTCCTATTGCATCTCTTATACGATCTTTAAGAGATAAGTTCCTGCTAAGCGTGACTCTTAGGTATTTGTTGTCGTGCACTAACTCTAATGGATGCCCTGAGATTTGGTACGGTGCGGAAATAATATTTGTGGAGCGCATAAAACTCATGGCAACGCATTTATTTATATTTATATCCAGCTGCTAATCGTTACTCCATCCTGATATTACGTCCAGGTCGTTTTGAAGTACATTACAATCGTTTTCTGTCAAAATCTCTCTGTATATGAGGATATCATCGGCAAATAATCTAACCTTACTCTTTACGTTATCGAGCTCGTAGCTCGTTAATGTAATTAAGAAATAAAATCTGACCAAAAACACTTCCCTGATGAGATGCTTATTTCGTCGGATAAAATTCCGTCGAACGCAACTCGCTGAGATCTGTTTTCTAGAAAAGATTTGGTCCATCTGATAACTTTTTCGTCGATCGCGTACGCACTCAGCTTTTGGATAAGCGTTTCGTGAGATACTATGTCGAAAGCTTTCCTGAAATCTAGGAAAACTGCGTCTGATCTTACACCGCCGTCTGCTGCTTTAGATACGTCATTCATAAAAAGCGCTAACTGGGTCTCTCAAGACCTGCCTTTCCGGAATCCGTTCTGGCTCTGACTGATTTCTCCCTTTTCGGAAAGAAAGCGATAGATCTCGATATAATATGTTCCATTATTTTGCAAAGCATTTAATTCAATAAAATAGGCCTATAATCATCTGGTTTTGACGCACGGCCTTTCTTAAGCCAGGATTGCACTGGATGTTGCAGATATTTGTATGCAACTTTTTTTGTCGACGTCATTTATCTACGACATTTTGTTGCAGACAAAATACTAATGCGCTCTAGTTTTCTGCGAATTTTCTTGACGACACAAAGAAGTGGAGAGCAATTCAGATGGCGAGTGTGGAGGATGTTGCGCTTGCGGCAGCAGCCCGCGTAGTTTCGGCGAAACAACGTGGTGGGTAGGACCATCGTTAAAAGCAGGATCTGTGTACAGTGGATGTGATTTGTACGGGAGAGTAAACCTAACGCATATGCATTTGTAGGAGGGGATTTTAATTTACCAGATATAAATTGGACAAACACTCCCATCAGTAGCAATAGCCGAGATAGAATTTCATCGCAGAAATTGATCTATTAAATATCAGTCTTCGCACTCAAAGGCCCAGCGCACACAGTGCGACTGTTCTGCAACTACAGTTGCAAACCAGTTGCGCGCGCAACTGTTTTGTGACCTTGGCAATGTATTGGAGTAAAGAGGCGCACACGACGCGACTGGTTTTTGACGATCTCAAAACAGTCTGAAACCAGTCATATACAACCGTGGGCCCGCGGTTGCAGTTGCGTTGCAGACTTCAGTTGCACGTGATGTTTTTCGCATTCTTTCGCATTCTTGCTGAAATAATGGTGAACCCAAAGCTCTCTTCGTCGTCTTCGGTGTTGATAATAGTTAACAACGTTTCACAGTGGTCGGAAATCAAAAAAAGCTGGTCAAAACTCAATTTTACGACTTTTTTTCCAGGATTTTTTTGTAGCTATATAATTATTGTACTTGCTGAGGACTATCAAATCCACTATTATTTGAATCTCTCAAGTTCTTATTTTGGAATCAGCAAGCAGTCAAAGTTAGCAAAATATAGCAGGTGACAGCTAGCGATACTTTTTCTCGCTTCCATGCCTGAAATGTGCATCGCAATGAAGACTCTTTTGAGCGTTGATTTGTAAGGATAAGTATATAAAAATTTAATTCAAAGCTATAAGAATAACAGAATACAATTTTAATGATATAATAATATTTATTTAAACCCTAAATATGCATTCTAAGCTTACGTTGCAAAATACAATACATTTTCTGATTCAATTTCCTAAATCGTTTATATCGACGCTTCCCGACGTCAAAATATTAGCATCGGGTGATGGTGTGATGTTTTTGAATTAAGTTAAAGTATGAAATTGCTGCGTTTTTTGTTTTTTTGCAATTTGTAGCGACTTTTAGGTCGCGCGGCGAGACTCAGATCCACAGTGCATTTCGTTCCTGAACTTGGTATGGCGTGAGAGGAATAGCGCCTATTTCTATTTTAAATTCACATCTATTATATATAGACGCTTTATCGAAATCATAGGAAGTTTTCGCTTGGCTAGAAGATCTTTGGTGAGAAACTGTTTTAGAAAAAAAATTAGATAAGACCGTGCTGTTCCTGGGTTCGATGCCAGAGCACATTAATATTTCTCTCATAAGGAATATAAGGGAAAAGTAGGACGTCCTTTGAAGCAGTTGTACCCAATATTATTGCTTGAATTTTCACACATGGTTAAAGGTGGTGATCGCCTTTAATGCTGCATAGAAATTATTACTAGAAAGACCCGGGTTCGAAGCCAGACGGTATATATATCCCCCATTTATAATATATTGAGTTAGTTTTCATTATTTATTTTGTTGTACTTATCGAAATAATAGGAATTTCTTGCTTCGCTAGAAGATGTATATTACGACTCGGCTTAAGAAAAAAAATTAGATACGACATTGCTGTACCTGGGTTCGATGCCAGAGCACATTAAAATTTCTCACATAAGGAATATATGTAAAAAGTAGGACGTCGTTTGAGGCAGTTGCAGCCAATATTTCTGCTTAAATTTTCGCATATAGTTATAGATGGTGATCTTCTGTTGTGCTGCATAGTAAATTTACCAGAAAGACCGGGGTTCGATGCCAGACGATTAAATTGCAGCGAATTTTAAGAATATTCATAATCTTTTTTTTTTATTGGGGACCGTCCCGACATGATGCCGATATGAAATTAGTGTTGTCGATCTGCTTGCAGTATGCAAGCTACATTTTACTCGTAACATCATGATAACATCATAATCATACATGCAAGGATACTTTTCTACTGCTTCCACCACTTATATATTGAAAATTTCAACAATTGTCTGTCGGCATCTTCTTTCGGTGATGAGTTGAAAACACGAACACAGAGCCTCCGCACACGCTTTTCTTTAGCCGACCGTTTAATCTGTTGCTTAATAAGTATGAAGACATACGTGAAAAATCGAACGATTACAAAGTATGATGGGCAAGTCGATTTCCTTTCAATTAAAAGGACGGCCAACAATCTGGTTAATCAGATATAATTACAATTGAATTACACTCAAGCAGTTTCATTGTATATCATATTATTATTGAACATAGTTTCCATTCAGGGATTGAGGAGGAGCTGATTCTACGTTTTTCTGTGATTCTGAAAGCGCTTTCAAGTGGCTACTCAATAAATTATTTGGAATGTGAAAATTATTGCAATATCACCGCAAGACTTTATGTATGGCTTTATAGTTGGTATTATATGCCGCCAACCGTCCATAAGATTTTGGTTCATGGAGCAGCTATAGCAAAAGATGCTATAATTCCAATCGGTCAGCTTTCGGAAGAGGCTTTGGAGGCGAGGAATAAAGACGTTCGTCGATTCTGGGAGAAACATTCCAGAATGGCAGCTAATGATGACTTATTCCGAAGGCTTCTGTTAACATCCGAACCCATCATTTCCAGTGTACATGAACTTCCCAAAAAGAAAAGCAGAGAATAAGTTGGAGATTTACGAAGTCTTTTAATTCTGGGTGATGCAGATAATGACTCCAAAAATTAGAAGGTACCGAGTCGGAAGATGGCTCTGATATGTCCATTTCATTTCTGTAAGTGGAAATGATTTTCTACTCTGATTGTTCTGTACAAATGTTTCTGTTTCAATTGATTTTTGGATAGAAAATTGACCGTACTCATTGGAGCAATTTTCTTAGTTTATCGGTTATTTTACTATTCAAGGCTCACTTTTTCTTATTTTTTCCCATGGCTTTCATCCGTGCAAAACGTAAAAAAATTGTTATTTATCGATTTTTATTGCTCGCATATAGTATTTACATGAATAGCTGAAGTATTTTAATAATATAAATGAATTATAGTTCACAGACCTTTTAAGAATCACTAAATATTATCTACGCTATTATCACTAAATTATCACGCGCTATCACTCCACTGATAGCGCGATAGACGCAACTGATTCACAACCAGCCCTTCGTCAGTACACCCGTGTGCGGACTAGAGGTCTGCATGGGCCGGGCCTAGGCCCGTGGGCCAAAGCCCGGCCCGGCCCATGGGCCGGGCTCGGGCCGGGTAAGCAGGACGTCTTTCGGGCTCGGGCCGGGCTCGGGCTAGGTAATAAGGCAGTCTATCGGGCTCGGGCCGGGCCTGGGCCCATGAATAATTTTCCATAAGGTTTGCACGTAAATCTAATTTTTATCGCAAGCTGGGTTTGTTTATTTTGCAAAATTAAATTAGTAAAAGAAGTCGTACGAAGTCGCGACAAGTACCAAAAGAAAGGAAATTGAATGAATACTTTTATTTCAGTCGTGGAATATTGCTTTTCATTTGAATTGCGAGAACAGCTATGAAATAAACGAAATATTTCGGGTAAGTTTGAGGTTGTAAACAAAAAAATTCTTATGGATAGCCACAGTGATTGTTGAATCAATAGTTAAGGTTTTCACCGTTAGATTAGATAGTGTAGATCAACCTGATAGATGGGAGAACAATATTTTAAAGCGTCACTAGCAACCTAACCTTATTTATAGAAACGTATACTTCTAATATTGGAATTTTATTTCATGTGTAGAAATATAGAATCTATTAACCGAAACGCTTCTTCTAGGCATTTACTTATTCAGATAAGTGTTTATTATGTAATTAGCATATGACGGAGCCTTTGTGCGACCGCCAGCCTTATCATACAAGGTAAATTACTGCAATGTAGATACTTATGAAGTGATATGTTTTTTCGTAAAAGGCCCCTGGACATATTTTTGACAACTTTTTTCGCTGAAGACCATCATGACATGAAATTACTGCCCTTTTTTCAGAACAAATTATCATTTACTTGCTAACATTGTTTATTTTATTTATCATTTATTCAGTACAATCACTTACAAAATAAATTAAAACTTCTATGACAAAAAAATACGAAATTATTGATTATTTTCATTTAATTTAGTTTCTATATATTTTGGCATTGCTGAAGAAGTGAAATAAATGTACTGTTTTTACGTTCGGGCCGGGCCGGGCTCGGGCTCGAAATTTTTCTCCTACGTTCGGGCCGGGCCGGGCTCGGGCTCAACAACGGACGGGCCGGGCCGGGCTTGGGTTGAAATTTTCGGCCCATGCAGACCTCTAGTGCGGACAGAAGTTTTGTTTCAGTTGCAAACTGGTTGCAGACGCAACTGGTTTCCAACTGTAGTCACAAAATAGTCGCTCCGTGTGCGCTGGGCCTAACAGATAAATAGAGAAGCGATATAGAAATGCTAGATATTCTTGCCATTAGCCATCCGCAATTAGTGAACGGTATTGATGTAAAAGAAGGTATATGCGACCACAAAATAATAACCGCGGTGCTAAGATGGATGCTTTCCGAACTTTGCAGCCCCCTCGAATTGAACATATTTTTAAGAAAACCGACTTTTCTGCATTTAAGGAGTTTGTTAAAAGTATAAGGGAAACTCTTATCCGTCTCATTTGCAATAAATCAGTATACTAGCAGTCGCTCCGCAGGAAGGTTAGTTCCTTTACGTTTGATGGGGCAGCATCGAAAGGTATTCGGTTTTCTCTCTTGAATGGCATTTCCTATGGGATTTCCCTCCACACAGAGCACCTCTCATCGAAGTCAGCTCTTTTCAGAGCGCTGGGCAGTAATTATAATTTAATAAATAAATAAATAGTTAATAAATATTATTTATTTATTATGGAAAAGATTGATAAGCTTAATAAATCTCGTGAAAACATAACGGGACTCGTGCGTTCGCTAAGACTTAACTATGTTAAATGACGCGCAAGCGATAGGTAAGCGGCGTTCGTTCGAAAACGTCTCCCACTGCACTCATTTTCCCGATTTTTCAGTTTTTCGCCCGTTTTGTACCTCTAAACTCAACCAAAAAATGTCAATTTCTGCACGCCTGTGCGTGAGGGCCGTCCGCCTCCAACGCACTAAAAATGTTTGCGGGAAATTGAATTTAGACTGAGATTTTGCTAAAAGTGTTTCATCCCTTTATTGAGGACAGACGGACGGACACGATTCTGTCTTAATATATATAGATTTTTTCTGACAAAAAATGTCCGAGATCGTCAAGAACTGCGATGGGTGAAATCAATGAGTTGTTCAAAGATTTGAATAAAGATGTCCGAGCCTCGTTGTCTGACGAACTTAGATCGGCTAAGTATATATAAACTAAAATTTGCACGAGTAAAACATAATTTAAAAATTTATCGATGTAAAAATAACACAGACCGACAAGGTTACGGTAACATTGACGAAGTTACTTGTATGTTATTGTATGTCTTGCGATAAATTCAGCCGTGTTTGTGAAAACTGTCCACCACGTACAGATTTCGAGAATTTTGCATAAACATTAAATAAACGATTTCATTTTTATCTTTATAAGTTTTGGCTGTTAACAATCTAAATTTATATCTTAACAGTTTATCAGTTCATTAATTCACTATATTTGCATTTAATTTAAACTCCTAGACCGAATTCAAAGAGCAAATAAATTGGGGGTTGACAAGGTCCCTATAAATGCGTTGATTTCGGCAAACTCACTAAAACGCTCGCAAGGGGGGAAATGTTTGCAACACCGTATGAGCGCTGTAATTTTTATAGAGGACAAATGTAGAAAAATGTTGCACTCCTTTGATCTTTACCGACTCTTGGTGGAAAACAAAATTTCGGTTGCAGACATGGAAAATCTGTCGTCGATACGATTTGTTAACGACAAAATAAGTGTTCTTTTATGGAATGTCGTCGACATTTGTCGTCAACACGTGTCGTCAACTCCTGTGTAAATCCGGCATTAGGCACCGGAGTGACATTAGCTTTTTTCCACGACATTGGGACGGTTCCCTCATCCAATGATTTCTTACAGAAAATCTGTAGAAGCGGAGCAATTTCATCGACTAAAGTGTTTATCACAACAGCGGGAATACCTTCCGGTACTGGCGCCTTTTTCCTATCAATCTCTCGCAATAACTTTCAAATTCCATCAGCCGATATCTCGATAGAACGCATCTCTGAATCAATGCGCGAGGTAGAATCCTTAACTTGACCATTGTCTGCAGTGAAGCATTTCTGATAGTGCACGTTAAGTAAGTTACCTTTATCCTCTGATTTATTTACCATATTTCCCTCGTCGTTTGTGAGGCTAGGCACAGAAAACTGACCTTCACGGTTCTCACGCACGTATGACCAGCATTCTTTCTGATCGCCACCTAATGATTCTAATGGGGTTCGAGATCTATATTCTTGGTATTCTTTTCGTGCTTCTTCCTTAATTAGCTTTCGCACTTCTCTATAGTTTTGTTCTTCGAGTTCATCGTTCTCTCCGCATGCTTTGCATTGCATGAATTATTTCTTTCATGCACTTATCGAAATAATAGGGAGTTCTTGCTTAGATAGAAGATGTATATTAAGACTCGGTTTAAGAAAAAAATGGATAAGACCATGCTGTTCCTGGGTTCGATGCCAGAGCTCATTAAAATTTCTCACATAAGGAATGTATGTGAAAAGTAGGATGTCGTTTGAGGCAGTTGCAGCCAATATTTCTGCTTGAATTTTCACACAGTGTTAGAGATGGTGATCTTCTGTTGTGATGCAAAGTACGTTTACCAGGAAGACCCGGGTTCGATGCCAGACTATTAAATTGCAGCGAATTTCAAGAATATTTTCAATATTTTTTCTTTTAAGGACCCTCTCTATATGATGTTGACTTTAAATTTATGTTTACAATATGCTTGCAGTATGCAAGCTACATTTTACTCGTATGTTATGCTCGTAATTTAGGTTTCGTCCACCGTGGCTCTTTACGCTCACGCACGCTCTTAGTAGGAACGAATTTAATTAAACCTTCTTTGATTATCCGGAGAAACTCTATCCAACTATCATTTACTGTATTCGCACCAGGGAAGCGGAAAAAATCATCCTTGCACTCGTTTATATAAACCTTAAACTCCGAAAAATTAGCTTTCCGAATTACATATACTTGCCTCGATGGCTTAAGAGACTTAATCGCCACTGCTTTCATCCCCGCCATTATGACATCATGGTCTGAAATACCCTCAACTATATCGAGATTAGTTATCAATTGTGGGTGGTAAATCTAGGATGTGACCTTCACCCGCACGAGTCTTTCGAGTCTTCGTCATGTTTACCTGTTCTAATGCAACGAAAAAGGTAAACTCTGATAAGGGTCAACATGACCGTCCTTCTAGTGTTAAGGCTATGATTCCAAAATAAATTCAAATGCATCAATTCTTTCTCAGGAAATACAGCGAGTTCTGCGAAGAAAGACCTGTAATGACTGAGGAGGAAGGATGGGCTTTACTTGACGAAGACCAGAAGCAGTATTTATCCAATTTACCCGATTTCAGCCATATTGAATCCAGATTTAACTACAACAAGGAGCTGGTTACTGTGTTACAAGACATAAATGCGAAAAACGAAATTACCATGAATAAAATCCTGGGAATCGCAGAAGAAAAAATAGAAGACAGCAAGGCTAAAGGGCTCCCGGATAGTCATGTGGACAGCGCGTTTGCCTTTGGTGAAAGCGGTCCCGGGTTCGATTCCCGGTGGGAGCCAATGTGCGAAATGACCTAAGCTGTCGAAGCACTTTTAACAATACTACTACTACTAGCAAGGCTAAAATATACCAATAAAAGAGATTAGATAATTTGAGTGTTTTTCTACTGTTTTAAGAGCGTTTCTGTAAAGAATGTATGAATAAAATATTTATTGTCTACAAAAAGTTTAAATAAAGGTAGTTATGAAATCTAATTAAATCGTGATATTTCGTTTTAATTATTACTTATAGTTTAACATATATATGCTATACTAAGTACAACTCTTTAGCAAAAATTGTTTTTACATTATCTTAAATTATCTAAAATTTTGTTTAAATATTTGGAGTTGTTAATATCTTTTTATACCAGACCCCAGTTAAACCCTACGAAATTGGAAATGGAATTTTTATTTGTTCTGTGCCTCTCCTAGATTTTAATCAAAAATGTTTCGAAGATTGGCTTTCTTTAGATGAAATAACGCACGGATGTAAACAGTAGAACCCCTTTTTTACGAACCTCGATTTTACGAAGTGACGCAGTTTTACGAACCATTCCGCCGGTCCCGATCTTTCTACATCTAAAATGACCTCGGTTTTACGTAAAACCTCGATTTCATGATTTAAAGACTCTAAAAGTGTTCTAGATCTATCTTCGCGAAACACATTCTGTGATTCATCCATAACTAATCCTCACATCTCTGCAAATTTTTGCTACTCAAGCATGACATCGGTCTACTCCGATTTTCTCTAGCTTCTTCATCCGCACGTGTAAAATCCTTTGCTTCCTATGTAATGCTTGCAACTAAGGTTTCATTCGATGTGGATCCTTATCTTCTCTAATGATTTTAATTGGGACGAACGTAGCTAATCCTACCTTTAATATTGGGAGAAATTCTAGTTTCTTCTAAGTTTCTTCCAGCTATAAAACTAGATAGAGAAGCTGCTTTAAGAATCAAACTTAAGGACAAACTCTTACAAGGAGACTACACAGTGTCGGCGCCGATTTTTTTGATGAAAATCGGTCAGTTGATAGATCTCGAGTTAAGAATAAATAATTACCCCACATGTAGGCGTTTATGAGTGATAGTTTCCCTGAAAATAGACTTTGAAAATTCAGCTAAGGTTACATTTTTATCATAAACTTAAAGATAACCCTAGTTGATAGCGTGGAGTTCGGTGTAGCGGTACCGTGTCTCTGCATTATTTTGGCCCGGGTTCGATCCCGACATTGAGAAAATATTTTTTTCATTTTTTCTCTGCTAATTTTCATCCTTATATTCATCCATCCCTCTTTTTTTCTATTTGTGACTTTCTTACGCTTTTTCTAAAACTTTGGGAATTTTTATGTAAGCTATTTTTCTCCCCTGCGAGGCTCTCGTTTCATCAATTACGTGCAGATACTTCAGTCCTATGCTTGTGGGCACTAAATTCATAACGTCTGAAATTTGAATTTCCCGTCGGACGGGAAATTTTCGAAAGAATCTTGACAATGATGGACGAAATGTTTTTGGACGCTGATGATGACCTTATTGGAGAGAACGAGTTGGATGCGACGGAAGGATCATATTCGGAAGCATCCGCTACGACAGAGGAAGACGAGTCCTGCGGCAAGACTTCAAGTTCCAGTGGGGTAGGCTATAATCCTTCACCGGTGAAGAGAGCAAGGATTCCTATCGACATTAAAATTAAAGCCGTTACAATGGCAAAAATGCATCCAACCTGGTCCGTGAAATCACTCCGAGGCCTGTGTAACGCGACGGATAAAAAAGATTTCAAATATTGCTGTATGGCAGAAGGATATTGAAGCTGGCGGAACGAAGAAGGACAAATGGGAAATGATCGAAAGATGGACATATGACCGTTTCTGCGAGGCACGAGCTAACAGAGAGTTTGTTACCACCAGAATGCTTCAGAAGTGGGCGATGGCTGGATCATTTCAGTTTCTCGATGACAGTTTTAAATTTGAAGCATCAGTGTCGTGGGCTAATAAATTCAAGAGCAAGTTTAAGATTAGGCAAAGGAAAGTGAATAGATATGTCAGTAAAAGTGATCGGGTTCAAGCTGAAGATATTTTAAAATCAGCGATTATGTTCCAGGAGCAGTGTAGGAAACTGATTCTTCAATTCGATCCATTATATGTTATAAATACGGACCAAACCGGTTGTCAGTATAGAGTGGATGTAAAACGTACTCTTACTCATCGCGGTGAAAAATTAACGGAGGTGGGCATACGACAAATGAACAAATTGACGCATTCTTACACCACGCAGTATAGCATGACCTACTCGGGTGAGTTATTGCCAAAGGGTTTCCTTTGCCTTCAAGAAGTGTCAGGTGTGTTTGGGCCCAGAGTGTCTCGGGATGTAGAGAAAGCGACGAGTCAGTATAAAAATATATTTGTGACGTGCACGAAATCTGGATAGCTTCTAACGAACACAGGTGTTCGTTAGAAGCTAGATAGGTCTATGAGAAGTACCTTGAAGAAGTTTTACGACCATTCGTAAAAAATAATAAATTTTTGCTTCTCATCGATTCTTGGAGTGGACAGACGAATCCGGCACTGTATGATGAACATTTCATAAATAAAGAAAAGGAACCGACTTGCATGGTAAAAGTAATACCACCGAAATGTACGTCAATGTGTCAACCTTGCGACGTTTATTTCTATAGGCAAGTGAAGATTTTTATTTCGCGAATTCAAAATGCGTCATTTCTATTGCGAAACAGACGTGACTGTACGAGTAGGATGGAAATAATTAAAATGCATTCATTAATACAGCATCAGCTATCGGCTCCAATTTTCAAACCGATGCGGAAATATGCATGGCATGCTTCGAAACTAACAAGTGAACGAAAAGTCTTCTTGAACGTAAAGCAAATAATTTTCCCTGATGATATTATTAAAACAATTTGTAAATGTAGTGAAATATCCTTTGCGATGTGCTCTTGGTGTAGAAAATATTATTGTTTTCGATGTTTTGTAGAATTTTACCATCCAAACGAGTGTGAAAAATAAAAAAAACTTAATTATGAATTGAAAGATGTAAAATTAATTTACTTTTAAATATTTTTTTAAAAGAGATCCCTCATGCCTTCTTTTCCTTACCGAGCCGTCGAGGAGAAAGCATCTGCAGCAGCAGCTATTGGTGATAGCAGGTAGTGCCATAAAATTTGCCTGCAAACTACCGTTAGACCGTAGAATTTACCGGATGTGGAAATGTCTTCGGCACGTTTTCTTGCTTGTATTGTAATTTTTCAAATTTCAGACGTTATGAATTTAGTGCCCACAAGCATAGGACTGAAGTATCTGCACGTAATTGATGAAACGAGAGCCTCGCAGGGGAGAAAAATAGCTTACATAAAAATTCCCAAAGTTTTGGAAAAAGCGTAAGAAAGTCACAAATAGAAAAAAAGAGGGATGGATGAATATAAGGATGAAAATTAGCAGAGAAAAAATGAAAAAAATATTTTCTCAATGTCGGGATCGAACCCGGCCAAAATAATGCAGAGACACGGTACCGCTACACCGAACTCCACGCTATCAACTAGGGTTATCTTTAAGTTTATGATAAAAATGTAACCTTAGCTGAATTTTCAAAGTCTATTTTCAGGGAAACTATCACTCATAAACGCCTACATGTGGGGTAATTATTTATTCTTAACTCGAGATCTATCAACTGACCGATTTTCATCAAAAAAATCGGCGCCGACACTGTGTAGTCTCCTTGTTAGCTCTGTTTTGTGATGAAACTTCAGACAAAAGGGGTCAATGCATTTTTGTCATCTTATTTAAAATTATTGAAGGTGCTGGTAGAGTTGAAATAGTCATTAGAGATGTTCATACTCTGGAATCTGCTTGTGAAAAAACATGCTCAAGGTCTATGTTAGAAACATTGAAAAAATATGACATCAAGTTTGATAATGCCTTGGTGTCAGACTCTGCTAGATATATGGTTAAATGCTTCCATACTTTGAAAAGCATTCTTTCCGATGATGTTCTTATCATTCAATGTTGGGCGCACAAGCTAAATTTAGTGATAAATGTGCTTGGAAAGCAATTGCCACAGCTACAAAATGCTATTTCTAGAATAAAATCTGCATTTCGGAATACTCGCAAGAGGAAACATCTGTTCAGAAAATATCTTGATGATCAATATCCTGATAAAAGTGTTTCTCTTTTTCCACTACCAGTTTTAACTAGATGGTCATCATGGTTTGAGTTTGTGTTTTACAGAGGTGATCATTTGCATGACGTAGTGGAATTTATGAAAACAGATGAAATGCGTAGTGTCAGCAATGCTGGTATTGACTACATCATAAATGCAAGTGAAGAACTCCTACTAACTGTTCAAGCAGAGGCAAAATTTGTTGTGGAAGTTGGTAGAGACATAGTGGATTTAATCAAAACATTATAGGGATCATACTACCCTTGCAGCCACACACTTCATGGTAACCTTAGGAAAATTGAACATTCCTTACAAATAGCTGCAGGTGGTAATTTAGGTAAAAAAACAAAAGATATGCTGGAGTCCTATGGAAATGTTCTCATTACAGCCAAGGTAAACGCAGTATTAGTGAATGCAGCATCCCATGCATACACAAAGCTGGTTTCATTAATATCAAGTGCCCCAGCTAAAGACTTTTATAAAGGAGTGAATGTTTTTGATCCTTGTGAAATTGTGTGTGTTGATGTTACTAAGCAATTATCTTCAAAAGTTAAAAAAACTGTTTTTGTTCTCAAAAATGGATGAGAATGTATTACTCCAAGGGTTCAAAGAATTACAGACTTTGGTTAAAAAACAGCTAACAGAAGAAGGACAAGTGGATATTGTTGTAATTTTGGAAGGCATTTCGGTGAAGCATTTCTGAATTTGCAAAGGCTGCTCTCAAAACAGTATGGATGCCATGTGCTAATGCAGACTGTGAAAGATTGTTTTCATTGTATAGTGATGTTTTGACAGATAGACGTCATAATTCAAAACAAGAAAACTTGGAATTACTCTCTGAAATGTACTGTGAGAGGTAAAATGTCAGCTTTAACATAATAGTAATGATTTAAAATGTTTATTTCTAGGTTTATAAATTTTTGAAATCATTTACAAATTTATTTTATATGTATTTGCAAGGTTACTGCAACCATTTATGATATCTCTTTCACTCCCATCACATGAAACTCAGGCAATACTAATATGAGTTCTGAGAGGACATGTACCAATTTACATCTATGTTCCATAACCACTTTTGGTTATTTATTTTAGGTTATTCGTAATTATTTTAAAATTAAACTTGTGGATGACACATTATACAATCATTGTTGCATAATAACTATGTAATTTAAAGATATTTAGTATTTAAATTCACTGAAATGACAAAAGGAGATGTTAGGATACCAAAAAGCATGATTTTAAAGCACCGATTGGAAAGCACCACTTTTAGAGCACTGCTTTTTGGATTTTAATTCACCGCTTTCTGCTTTTTCAAACACTGAAATATTCCAGTCTGTAATTATAGTATATAATTATCCTTATTATTTTCACTTTTAAATAATTATAGATAAATATTCAAATAAAATAATTATTATTCTCATATCAAAGATACATTATGGAATAAGAATTTTTTTCCATCTTCTTCATTTCATCTCCATTCCAGTAATATGATAAAATATCAGGGACTGTTCCAAAACGTGCTTAATTTCCAGTGCTTTAGTCTTTGACACTTTTGATTCATTTTCTCAGAAATTTTATCCTGCTCTATAGTTACCCTCTCAATCAATCCTTTTCAGGATTTCTTTCGCTTTTGTAATGTTCCCTCCAATCTTTTCTCCATTGCTCTGTATATATTTTGATCCTTGTAGCTGGGCTTCTATTTAAATACGGTAGAAGTCTGTTATAATGAGAGCTGACAAAAATTGGAAAAGTACTCATTATAGAGCATACTTGTTACAGCCGATTTCTAAACTAAATAACCATCGAACCCATGACACCAAGGTTCAATGTCTCCAATTTTGAACCTCGGTGTCATAGGTTCAATTCCAGATGGACCTGAAGTCGCAATTTTCTCCATAAGAAACATGGTGGGGATTTTCTAAAATTTTTTTGTGGCACTTCCTGGAAAATTAGAGAGTTGAGATTCAAGGGATCGCTAGAAGCAGTGTATATCTAACGAAAATCGAAAAGACATCTTCGATTATTGTCCATGGTTCGATGCTAGGTCGGGGCAAAAATCGGCCGTTTAAAATGCATTGTGGCGATTTTTAAGATTTTTTTGGGTCCCTTTCCCAATAGCATGGAAACATGAAATTCGGCATGGGGTTAGAGATCATAAATATATTTCATAATAAAATTTTACATATTCACTGGTGGTCCTTGGTTTGATCCCAGAGAGCCATTACATTCCTCTATGTATTTCTTACGGAGATAACAGAAACAAATTTAGGTACTTCCCAGCATGATATCGACTTCAAACTTTGTACGAAATAAGATCAAGTTCTAACAGGTCGTTCTGTGCATTTACAGCTACCAATGTGTCCTGGGTTCGACACCAGGCGTCTCTAAAATTAGTAACTGATCCGAATTTTAATAATTATTTTGAACCCTTTCCCAATAATATAGAAACTTGAAATTTGGCAAATAGATAGAGATAATAGATACATTCAAAAATATTTTTTAGATTTCCAAGATCGTCCTTGGTTCGAATCAAGAGAGCCATTTACATTCGTGAAAAGTGTAACGTGTTTTGAGGTAGTTGCAGCCAATATTTCTGCTTGAATTTTCACACATAGAGATGGTGATCTTCTATGCATAATAAGTTCACCAGGAAGACCAGGGTTCGATGCCATTAAATTGTAGCGAATTTTAAAAATATTTTCGATCCTTATTTTTTCTTTTGAGAACCATCCTGATATAATGCCGATATGAAATTAGTGTTGTCGATCTGCTTGCAATATGCAAGCTACATTTTACTCGTATAGTATAGTGACACTCATTATACCAATACATTAGAAATATCTACCTGTTATAATGGATGTAATTCCTCATCATTTTTGCTGTGAGATGGACCACAGCCAAAAAATCACTCACTATAACCAAATTCTCATTATCTATTATATATAGACGCTTCTCCGGATATCTATTATATATAGATGCTTCTCCGGATTCATTCATGGATATACCTATATAGATAGATAGATAGATAGATAGGATACAAATTCACAGCCTAAACTACAAGCGTCATTGATCTGAAATTTTTATGACATATTGGCCATAACGTGAAACCCCCAGGAAAAAAGAGACTTTGATCCTCAGTGTCATAGGTTCGATTCCAGAGGGCCCCAAAGTCCCGATTTTTCCCGTTTGAATGCATTGCCGTGATTTTCGGGAATTTAAAAAAAATACTTTCCGGATAGGTAGAGAAGTAAAACTCAAGGTGCCTATATTTATGGTCTTGGACTTTCGAAAACATCAACCAATTTTTACAAAAGTTATCCTGGGTTCGATGCTAGGACGATGGAAAGATCTGCCCTTTAAAATACATGGGAGCCGTTTTTCATTATTTTTTTAGATGCACTTATCGAAATGATAGGATATTCGTGCTTGGCTGGAAGATGTATGGTATGGATAAGTTTTAGAAAAAAATGTTCATAAGACCGTACTGTTCCTGGGTTCGAAGCCAGAGCACAATAACGTTTCTCTCATAAGGAATATAAAGGAAAAGTAGGACGTCATTTGAGGCAGTTGTAACCAATATTTCTGCTTGAATTTGCATACGCGGTTAGAGATAGTGTTTTTCTATTGTGCTGCATAGAAAGTATTGCCTGAAAGACCCGGGTTCGATGCCGGGCGGTAAAAATATCCCCCATATATAATACTATGGGGTATCTTTTCATAATTTTTTTATGCATTTATCGATATGTAAGGGAGCTCTTGCTTAGATGGAAGATGTATATTAACACTTTGTTTAAGAAAAAAAATAGATATGACCATGCTGTTCCTGGGTTCGATGCCAGAGCGCATTATAATTTCTCAAATAAGGAGTGTATGTGAATAGTAGGACGTCGTTTGAGGTAGTTGCACCTAATAGTTTTGCTTGAATTTTCACACATAGTTTGATATGGTAATCTTCTATTTTGCTGCATAGTAAGTACACCAGGAAGACCGGGGTTCGCTGCCAGGCGATTAAATTGCAGCGAATTCTACGAATATTTTGAATTTTTTTTTTCTTTTGATGTCCGTCCCGATATGATGCCGATATGAAATTAGTGTTGTCGATCTGCTTGCAGTATGCAAGCAACATTTTACTCGTACCTAGATATACACTCACTCACTCATTCACTCACTGGGGATCAAAATTCTAACCATGTTCCACAAGTGCCACCAACTTGAAATTTTTACGACGTTATGGCCGTAATGTGTAACCTCCAGGAAAAAGCCGACCTTGAACCTCGGTGTCATGAGTTCGATTCCAGAAGGCCCCAAAGTCGTGATTTTCTCCATAAGAATACATGGCGGGGATTTTCGAAAATTTTTTTGAGGCACTTCCCGGAAAAGGAGAGAGTTGAAATTCGAGAGATCGCTAGAAGCCGTGCATATCTAACGAAAACCAAAAAGACATTGCCGAATATAGTCCATGGTTCGATGCTAGGTCGGGGCAAAAATCGGCCGTTTAAAATGCATTGAGGCGATTTTGAAGATTTTTTTTTGGATCCTTTCTCGGTAACATGGATACTTGAAACTCGGCACGTGCATAGATATCATGAATATATTTCATTATCAAATTTTACATGTTCGCTGATGATCCTTGGTTCGATCCCAGAGGGCTATTTGCATTTCTCAATGCATTTCTTACGGAGGTAACGGAAACATAGTTTAGGTACTTCCCGGCATGCTATCGACTTCAAACTTTGCATAATACAAGAGCAAGTCTTTACAAATCAAGCTGTGCATTAAAGGCTTACAATATTTCCTGGGTTCGACACCAGGTGTCTCTGCAATCAGAAGTTGATCCGATTTTTTGGAATTATTTTGAAACCTTTTCCAATAATATAGAAACTTGAAATTCGGCATATAGATAGAGATCATACATAAGTTTCAGAAACATATTTTAAATTTCCAAGGTCGTCCTTGGTTCGAATCCAGAGAGCCATTTACATTCGTGAAAATTGGAACGTCTTTTGAGGCAGTTGTACCCAATATTTCTGCTTGAATTTTCACACATGGTTAGAGATGGTTATCTTCTATTCTGCTGCATAGTAATTTCACCAGTAAGACCCCTGTTTGATGCAAGACGATGAAATTGCAGCGAATTTTAAGAATATTTTCAATCCTTTTTTTTTCTTTTGAGGACCGTCCCGATATGATGCCAATATGAAATTAGTATTGCCGATGTGCTTGCAGTATGCAAGCTACATTTTACTCGTATGCTATACTCGTTATAGCAGACTTCTACTTTACTTCAATTTATGACCCTGTCTACGTATTTTTACGGCTGTAATTCTCCATAAGCTCTCATTTGAGTAAATTTAAACTTACTGAGGTATTCACTAGCAAAAGGGAATTTTGTATTCCATGTAATTTGAATTGACCAAGATATGACAATCATAAATTATTGAAAAATGACAGAGCAAAGTTGAAAGACTTCCAAATCCATTAAAATTGTTAACAAGTTAATTTCCTGAATGTATAAGAGGTTTCCAATAGCAAATTGATCATTGTTAGAGGCATGCCTTATGACTTACTTTATACATACTTGTTCATAATATTTATCTCTGTTCTGTCCTTCATTGTCATTCCTTTTTTATAGTTGCTGGTTTCTCATAATTTGTCTATATGTCAATAAGTTTTCTTCTGAATTTCATCTTATTATATGTTCTATAATTGATAAATGATATGATAGCTTAATTTTTTTCTATCTTTACCCTCAGACTGTTTTATTTATTTTCCCCAATAGCTGTACTCTGATCAGTATGATTGGTTAGAATAAATTCTTCTCTCTCTGTCTGTTTTATAAGAACCTTATATTTACTCCTATTTTAACAAATAATTGTCCCAAGTTTCTTATACATGTCAACTCTCTTATTTTAATGTGAGTTGTCTTTAGCCACGAGTTATATGTATTTATAATATTTAAAATATGTATTTATATACATTTTTAGACATCGTTATAACTTTGCTTTGTGAAAATTAGCTTTCTGCCAGAATCTCCAAGGTAGTTATTAGAAAATATCAAAATTGCAGAAGCAGAGAGGATTGTGAGGAGAATGGCTAAAGTTAATTGCAGACCAATGATTGATAACCAGAATCTAAATCTACCCACAGACTTTCAGGTTAACCAAGGTCCCTCAGCTAAGGCTATGTAAGTTACACCTTTTTTCACTCCATTATGAACTGATGATCATTAGACTAAATTATAAGAATTAAGATATTATACAAATATTTTTGGAGTGATCAGGAAGAAGATAATTTTAATTATGAATAAATAACAGAATATTTGTTTTATTTGATTGATTATCATTTTTAATTAGGGCAGCTGAATATTTTCTCCTTATTATCAGAAAAATTCATGCACTGCAATAATAATTAAAAAATATTATTTATACTGTTTCTTTATTAAATATAAATGTATTCATTTTTGCAAAATTTGATTATGTGGAATTGTTTATCTTGTAATAAGATCACAGGTTTTGTTTTCTATCCTTATTGCTATCTAATTATATGATTAAATAGATATGTTATCTACGAAAATCTTCTGTACAAAAAATCTTACAGATTATAATCACATGGAGATGACAATGTAATGGCAATGTTTCTAGACTATTCGCACAATTCAAATATATGTGTAAATTATTGTAATTCAACAAATTAAAATCTTTAACCTGACTAAAATACAATGTAAAATTCAGACAAATGTTTATTATTACTGCCATTCACAGAAACAACAAGAATTCAGCAAACTGTAATTCTTTGATGGAAATATTCTACGGTCAAAACAAAAAGAAAATGATTCCTTTGTATCTACTATGGGCAACAACGATAATTACCTTCTATGTTGCATTAGTGAATGTTAAAAATCTTGGAAACAATTTATTTATCAAAGTAGTTATTGCAGGTCAGTTCAATGTAATTATTAATAATCTAAATTCATTTTTCAGGGAACTGTTGATTTAATGGACATGCAATCAATAACATGTATTGATATCAATCACATGCATTACAGTGGATTGCATCAAGTTGCAGGGAATTGTGTTATTATTATAATGAGTATAGCATCTAATGAGAGTTGCATTATAGTGAGTGATGAATACTGAGTGCCACTGAGGTCACTGAAGTATCGGTATAATGAGGCAAAAATTTAACAGGGAGCTTTGATTAGAGATTTCTCATAAGTTTAAATCTCCCCTTTGTCCCTCCATACATCCTATTCCCTCGTTTCTTGTTTCTTTTTGGGGACAACTCCTGTAGTCAGTGCTGGAATTCTACAGTTCCTATCATATTGGCCATGGGATTTGTTATCATATTGTCCCAATTTAAGGTGTGTCGACAGAGGGTGGTGGTGGTGCGTTCCACCCCGACATGTGAGATCAGGTGATCATCGGCGGGAAGACTCAGGAAAGAAGATGCAAAAAAACTAAGATAGAAATGTTTCTTTATTTCTCTGTGATTTTTACAATTGGCACTTAGGAACCAAGTGTAGTTATCGGCCTCCGTGGGCGCGACACTCCTGGTGGTGGCGTCCGGGGTAGCTGGTGTCCCAGGAGAAGGCCTCTGGGAGCAGAGTGCGGGCTCCTGCTAGTGGCGGAGGGTGCATGGGCTGACCCTTCCTGGGGGCAAGAAACTGGAGAGGCCGGGCGAGGCGGGAAGTGCCGAGGAGTCTTATTCTCTGCGACACTTCCCTGGGCTCTGGGGCATGAGTCCGGTGAGGAAGGGTGAGGCGGGGAAGTGCCGAGGGATCTTATTCTCTGTGACACTTCCCTCCTCCGTTCTGCCCTCTTAGGCCCAGAGGCCCTCCTTATATTCGGGTCCTGGCCCAAGCGGGAGCCAATGGGCGAGCTAGTCTGGGGCCAGGGGTAGGGAAATGTAGAGCGCCTCGCTTGCTGGCGTGAGGGCATAGGGACATGGCCACGAGCGGACGTGATTTCTCGTTTCGAGCGATAACTCCTGGTCCGAATTCTTGCCGCCGGCTGGTGCACGACAATATGAAACTTGTGGGAACATAGGAGATAAAACCAGAGCTGTTTCTGATTCCAAGGGTAACCTCCAGTGATGTAGTGGCAAATATTCCAACGTCGGAACACTAAATATATTTGTCAAATTATAAGGAAAGTCATATTTACATGATTTCCTAGAATACCTACAATAGGCAAGAGCATAGAATTAGCATTTATCTGAGCTCGCTGAATAATGCTGCGTCTTTTATACCAAATCAATATTTAGCAACAAATTGGATATTTGTTTACTGTGGAAAACCAGTGTGGGAATGAAGTTCCCGCTACACTACACCACTGGTAACCTCTCCCCTCCGTTGTGACAAAGTCATTGCTTACGAAGCGTGTGAATGAAAAAGATCTCAAGAAAGCTATTTGATACTAACTGGGATTATCTAATGATTTACCATTACTTTTTGACGATTATGGAGCGATCATTTTCCACATTTTATATTAGAGGATGCACTTTGGTAACAGGTCAATCAATTAATGAATAAATGTTTGTTGTGAAATTACTTTCATATGAATTCTGAAGCAAAGGTTAAAAACCCTGCAATTCCATTCTGCCACACTCGTTGCCCTTGGATTCAAGAGGTATTTAGTATTAGAGATCACCTATAATGAGTTTGCTTTATAAGGAGTACTTTTCCAATTTTTGTCAGCTCTTGTTATAACAGACTTCTACTGTATATGTATAATTCCAAAAAGAAGCTTTTGTGATGGAAATCTCTAAGAAACCATTACAAGCTTTTCATTTTATCATTTGACCCTCTTTGCTAATTTTCACAAAATACTAACTATTAACAAGAGATCAAATACAATAGGTCCTTCATCATACAGGCCAACACTACGTATGTCACCCATAAGATAAGTTCATTGTGAGTCGTCCAAATAGTTACTTTTTAACACATATTACATAAAAATAAAAAAGGACATGGAAACATTTTTCTTGTAAATTAATGTTGAAAAGATAATAAATATTTCAATCTTGATTATACATGCAACTTAACGATAGCTTTATAAGATTAAATAAGTGTAATACATTATTGCAGGAATTGCAGAAATAGTTGGTGTTACTTGTGGAGCCATAATTATCTTATATAAAAGTAGCCAAAAATGGGAAATACTAGGGAGTATGATGGTAATACGGGGCTCAAGTTGTATATGCTCATGGTTTTTGTTGTATGGTAAGTAGAATTATATATTAGATAGTGATTTTTTTTACCTAAATTACTCTTTTCAAAAAACACCAAAAATGAAACACAACACACTTGTACTAATTCCACAAATTTAATATAACTGTTTACCGGTTTCGGTGACACAGCACCATCCTCAGAACAAGAAGTTAAATTAAAGAGCAAGAATATATATACAGAACCAAAAGAAGGGGAGGGTTAAGAGGAGGGGTAAAAGAATACAAGGTTGCATCAAGAGGGGGAGGGCAAATGGGGGAAAAGAGTCTTGAGGAGTGGGGACTGGCTGTTAGAAAACAAAAACTCGTTAGCTAAAGGAATGGAGTAAAATTGGTGAAGGCGTATGTAAAACTCTTCTAAACGGTCTAATTTGGTACCTTTACGTCCATGGTTTAAAATACGGGGGGTGAAGTCGGAAAAGTGATCGTTGTTAATCAGATGATCGGCGAAATGTGATGAATTAGAAAGATTATTAAAAGATCTTTTGTGCTCATCCACCCTTATTCTAACATTGCGGGCCGTATGACCAACGTAAACAGTGTCACAATTGTTGCAGGCAAGTCTATATATTCCTGATCTGGTCTGGGGATCAAAACGGTCTTTGGTGTTGCAAAGTAATGACCCGAGGTTCTGACCGGTATAAAAAGCAGGACGTTTCGTGTCTGTGGCAATAGTTTTGGCTAGTTTATAACTACAATCATCGACAAAATTAATGGAAAACCAACTGATTTGATCTTCGGTTGAATTAGGTGGTGGGTTAAAAATATTTCTTAAAGCTAGAATTCGTTGCTTCCTTTTTAATAATTTCATAATGAGGTCAGGGGAGTATCCATTCACGGAAGCAAGGTAACGGATAATATTAAGTTCTTTATTGAAATTCTCATTTGATAACGGAATATGCAGAAGTCGGTGAATTAAGGAGTGAAAGATGGCTAATTTATGAGAATAAGGATGATTAGAGGAAAAGTGAATGGTATGATCCTTATAAGTGGGCTTTCTAAAAATGGAAAAAGACAAAGCGGAATCAGAAAACGAAATTGTAACATCTAAGAAATTAATGGAATGATTCGTTTCTATCTCATGAGTAAATGAAATTGAAGGGTGGATGGAATTTAAGAAAGACACAAAGAGGGTGAGCTGTCTATCTGTGCCTTTCCAGATACAAAGAATGTCATCGACATACCTAAACCATGCAATAACATTAGTAAACAGGTTAAAATTTGAATTAAAAAACGAAGATTCAAAGTTATTCATGAAAATTTCAGCCATGAGAGGGGATAATGGCGAGCCCATAGCAAGACCTTTATCCTGCTTAAAAAATTTACCATTAAATAAAAAGTAATTGTGACATAAACAAACACTCAACAAATTTAAAATGTCTTTCACAAAGTGACGAGTCCAACCGTTTTTGAGTAAAATACTTTCCACAAGTGAGAGAGTCTCATCCACCGGAACGTTAGTAAACAAATTAGAAACGTCGAAGGACACAAGTTTGCAGTTGGGTGGTAACGTGAGCTTCTTAAGTTTGTCTATCAAATCTAGGGAATTTTTGACACTATAATCCGATTTAAAGAACCCCAGATTCGATAAAAAAGTATTCAGCTTGTATGCCAGCTTATGTGAAACTGAAGAAATACTTGACACAACGGGACGCACAGGTAGATCCGGTTTATGAACTTTGGGGAGGCCGTAAAGCCTCGGTGGAAGAGGATTCATAGTAACAAGTTGGGGTTTCACACAATCACCAAAAATAATGGAGTTTTTTACAGCTTCTTTTAAAATGGATTGGTGTTTGGGGGTAGGATCACGTGGCACTTCACATATGTTGTTATTCCGAATGAAATCGATGCACTTTGAAACATAAGTCTCTCTCTCTAAAATTACAACACAGTTACCTTTATCGGCCTTGCTGATGACCAAGTCTTCATTTTTCACGACGCTTTTAATAGATTTGAGTGTATTCAGGTTGCCTAATTCACTAGATTTATGCTTAGGTAGATTATCCAAATGGGATGATAGAATGTCAGAACATTTTACTTTTGAAACCAAATTGTTGGAAGAAGCAATATCACAGTCTATGGTGACGTCCAAAAAATTCTTAAGTTATGAAACTAAGTTTTAATAACTGAACTTAATTTATTAATAAGTGGTACACAGTAAGGATCATTATTTTGGTGAGCTCTAATATCAACAAAAGACATAGGTAGCTTATGTAAAAAGCAAGAAGTAGCAGACTCTTGTAACTGAATTCTAGAGAGACAATCTGCTGGTTTATTTAAATTAGCCTTAATGTGATGAATGGTAAATTTATAAGAAGATAACTTTAAAACCATCCTAGCAATTTTTCCCAATTGCTTTGGATGATTAAACAGCCAGGTTAAAGCCCCATTGTCAGTATACAAATGAAAAGGTCTAAATTGTAAATAATCTTTAAATTTTTCAATACCCCAGATACATGCCATGCATTCCAATTCATATGCAGTTAGCTTCTGTTCATGTGGATTTAAAGTTCTACTAGCATATGCCACAGGACAGTATTTCCCATCAATATGGTGATTAAGAACTGCACCAAGAGCCACATTACTGGCATCAACAAATGAATGGAAATCACGAGTGAAACAAGGCATTGATAATACAGGAGGGTTGGCTAAAGCATTTTTTAATTTATTGAAGGCATCATTGTGAACAGTAGACCACACAAACCTTGCATCTTTTTTCTTGAGTTGATTTAGAGGGTGGGCAATCTCCGCATAGCCAGGAATAAATTTAAAATAAAAACCTGCCATACCTAGAAATCTGGACACTTGCTGAAGATTTAGCGGAACAGGAACATTCTGAATGGGTCTAACTCTTTCCGGGTCAATATGAAGACATCCCCCTCGAAGAACATGCCCAAGAAATGAAATAGAATTTTGACACAGCTTCATTTTTCCTGGATGAAGAGTTAGCCCAGCGTCTCGCAGTTTTTGGAGTACAGCTCTCAGATGGACTAAATGAGAGCTGATATCCTTTGAAAATATACAAAGATCATCAATATAAGGATAAACACAATTATATTTCAAATCACCAAGAACAAGATCCATTAAACGAGTGAAAACTTATGGAGAATTGACAAATCCAAAAGGCAATCTGGGGTATTGAAATAGACCGAAAGGCGTTACAAAAGCAGTATATTTCTAAGAGGACTCACTCAAAGGTATCTGATTAAAGGCAGAATTTAGATCAAGAATAGAAAATAATTTAGCCTCAGACAGAAATTGAAATGCATGTTCCACAGAAGGCGTTGGATAGGGGTCTACCTGTACCTTTCCATTTGATTTGCTTATGATATATCTTACGTCGAAATTACCTGCTAATTTTCGGATGTTTTGGTTTTCTGCTATTCAGAGGAAATTATATTTTCAAATGCTGGCCTCTGAAATTTGGCAAGAGTTTGTAAGTTCTCGGGAGTACGAACGCTTGATTGCAGCTAAAGTTAAACGTTATCAAATGCCATCCGAGCCTCCCTTGGAGTTTTTAAATGTTGTAACTGTTTCGGCAAAGGTTTTGGGGTTGTCTTTATCTGATATTGAGCTCGTTTCTATTGTTCTCGATGGAGTAAATCCTCTCACACGAAGTACGAGGAGATTTTGTATTCTTCCACCGTTGGTATAAAAAGCGATCAACAATCGAAGGCGCCACCCTTCGCCACCCAAGTCACCAGAAGTCACGCCACTCGGGCCACTCCGGCCACGACGTCACGAGATTATCGACAAAATTGCCACAAAATGTAGTGAATAAATTTTTAATTCATTAGTGATGATGTCATATTAATTGATGGTTAGCCTGGTTATTATAATAAAATCAAATAAATAATTTTAACATTCAGTAAAAATTTGATATCCCTGAGGCCGAGTATATGGCTGATGAATTTGGAATATTGCATATTAAAAGTAAACTGTTTAGAAATAAAGTAACATTTAATATACAAATGATAATTATTAATTATATTAAATTTATATAATATCTCTAAAACTTAAGGCGGAAACAAGGAAAAAAATGCAATATCTTACATAAAGGCCTTTCATCTACCTGGCACTACTGCTAAGAAAAATTTGTTTAAATAATTAAACTTCCATTTCCGACCTGGTGAAAGTGCATGGCTGGTTCAGAACATTCTAAAACTCAGCTACTATGAGAAAGATGTAAAAAAGCACTTATAAAAAGATATGGAATGATAAAATTCACATGGGTCAATTCTACCCAGACGCAAGTACTCAAGGGTTAACATTAATGTTCTCAATGTACTACCTCTCATTAACATAAATTTGGTTCAATTTACGGTAAAAAAGACACTTCTTTGAAGCTCATGTTGTGTTGGCAAACCCTGTGCCCATCTTCATCTAAAAATTTTACTGCAAATAGGAGTAATATATATTGTATAATAAGACCATTGCTGTGTTATAATAGAAGCATGTGAACATTTTTGAACATTCATGGAACCATTTTCTGAACATTCATGAAATGTAGTAGTAGCCAACTGGGGAATATTCATATAAAGTTTCTTCGATGTTTCTGTGTAACATGAGCAAAAAGGTGTAGCATTATGGAAATTAATAAAGTTAAAATAACAAAACACCTTGCATAGTGAGATTTATGTTAGCTCATTTTTTGAATCAGCAACCAGAAATTATTTAAGAACTGCTATTAAAATCCTTGTTGCCAAATAAAGTTAGAATTGGTTTGTCTGCTGTTTGTCACCACCTGCTGAACCCTATCATCTTTTCCCAAATGAAATGTTTTTGACAATATCAATGAGAACTACATTTTTAGTAAGTAGATAAAATTAATGTCTTTCTATAAATTAAATCATTTATATCAACTCTAAAATAAAAACTAAATATGTAGTCTAATTGAGAACACCTAGAAAAAGTCAAAGTTTTGTGAAGCTTAGAAAATTCTCTCAAGGGTAATTAATTAAAAAAATTGTATTTCTTGGAATCGGTAATATTTTCTCTTTATATTACCTCTTTTAAGGAAGCATATTATACAGAAATGTGTATTGCCAAATTTGTTAAATTCAGTTTTTTGATAAAATATTGATTTAATTTAAAAACAAATCAATTCAAAGGTATAGGATTTAGGAATATTCAGCAAACGATCATACAAAATCTTCATCCTTATTCCTTATCTCGATCAACAATTTTACAATCTCTTCCTTTGCAAAATGAACATTCATCTTGTAGCTGTTGAATTCGAGCATTTTCCAAGAGCAAGGTGCACATATTAGAGGTGGCAGACCGTCGTCGGGGCATATCTAACAAATAATAAAATATAATTATTAATCCAATAAAGGCAATGGTGAAACTAGAAATTTACCGAGGCAATCTCACGTTTCAGCGACATCTATCATCCAGCGAGAATTCAAGCACTAAGCAAACATAATTCCCAAAAGTCGATCGTGTAAACAACCGGCACTAGATTTCGGATGAAACTTCTACCTCGAAAAAATCGCATTCTCGAGAAAAACCGTCCAAATTAAACAAATACGTCATATAAAAATTCGATTTTCTCTATTGGATTAAATAGGAATCAAAACATAAACATTTCCAAGTGGTCGTAGTTGGAAGATATACTTAAAACAACCGCAACGTATACCTAAAAGACATCACAGCAAACTAACCTCTAAATCGTACACGTAGTTCAATACAGTGTACATCAGTTCACCTGAAGGAGACTGACTGGAGAAAATATTACTGAGAGAAAAAGTCTCTCTCAGGCATAGCCTACAGAAGGAATTAATAACAACTTCGCCCATCTTCGGGAAGGATAAAAGATAGTGGAATCCAATATATGAACTCTCTAAGTTTTGAATTATAATAAACAATATCCGTGCTTATCACCGGCACAAATCTTATTGTCTCAGAAATATTACACCAGAACACAGATATTAGATCCAGACGCCAGACACGACAAGCTCTTGAGAGGAAGATACATATGGCGACTCATCCAATGAAAATCTATTGCCGGCTGCTGTCAAAAGTGCAATTTTATTGATTTCAGTTTGACTAAATAAGAAATATTTACTTAGAATTTTTATCAAAACGGTAATAAAATAAGAAGATTAATATTACTTTGGTATTCCGCCGAATGGGCTTGTTGTTCGCCTACATTGCTTGTAGGCCCACATAAGCTTGAAAGAACCTCTCAGGCGGCTAGCACGAACCGAAGTTTTCTGTAAAATTTGTTGGGCAAATAATGTTTGACGAGTAATGAACTGATTCTTGAAAAGAATAGATAGGAAACTTCTTTTAAGTTTTATTAGTTCATTTTTATTTTTTCATTATTTAGTTAATGTATATACAGTTAAATGCGCAATAAGTGTTTATATCCTAATGACTCATGGTTAATAAAAGAAATTAGGTTAAATTAATACTTTTGAAAAATGATAAAATTCTTAATATACCAATATTAATATGATTCACGCATTCACTTGCAAAATAAAGGTCTTCAGATGTTTATTTTGGTATTTCTTTAAATGAATTTCCCATATTCCGTTTTTAATTGATCATTGGGCGGATTTGGACTATTTCAGCGAAATTTGAATTTCGATGATTTCATATAGATGCTTATTCCTTCGAAATCTCATCCGTATAATTTTTCGCATAAGGAACGGCGTTAAAAACTAAAAATGGCTTTGATAATGTTCATTATATTTTAAAAAGTGTTCAAACTAATCAGCTAATTTGTTCAGTCGAATTCTTTCCCCAATTAAATTAAAATCAATGGTTCTATGAAATCGAGACGGGTAGCTGAACAACGTAAACAAAGCTTAAGTAAGCTTTCTTTCAATGAAACCAAACTGCAAATTTCTGAGATTATAATTTTCTTCGATAAATAGTTCTTATATGTTTTGTTAGCCTCAAAATTATATAATTACAAGATGATTAACTTACTTCAAAAACGATTCTTAGTGAATGTATCGGACATATTTGTTACTAGTGGGATGACGGAATTCCTTAACTCGATGCCTGAAAACAAAAACTGTTATTATTACGTTTTATAGGAATGCCTTTCGATATAATGATTGCTTTTTCTTGCGTTTGGCTTAATAGATTTGAATTTGAAATTCGGCCCAAGCGCAAACAATCGAGCATCGATATTGCGTTCGCCTCCGTAAACCGTTGTTGGAGAAAATGGCTGACAACCAGCAGAGTAGGTTTGAAAAATCTCTCGGTTTGTTGACTATCCGCTTCGTCTCCTTGCTGCAGAAAGCCAAAGATGGAGTTTTGGATCTCAAAATCGTGAGTAAACGTGCGAGTTGGCTGTGTAATTCTTTACAACCTCGGGTTTATTTCGTCGAGGGAGTGGGAGAAACGAGCCGCGGTCGTTACAAAGTTCTAAGAGCGTCATTCGGCACATGTTTCAGATTGCAACTAATTTAATCCATCAACTATCCATACTCTTGTGTATAAAACGTGAAATAATTATATTTTGTGTGATTTAAATCGAAACATACGGCCCCGGAACGAAATTTGGCAATTGATGTTTGGACATGATGTTTTGCCATTATTATGATATTTGTAGATATGAGTTCTTAGCTTATCGTTTCTCTTGTTGACGAAATTGTCGCAAAATTGATCAGCTATTATTGATTAATCCGTATTGTCGTTTTGGTGTAATAATTATTAGAATTAAATGCAATTCAAATTAGTTTTGCTTTAAGTTCAGTTATAATGCCATTGTGGATTATAAATTTGTTGGCATCTGATAATAGCTGAGGAATAATTTCACATAGCATTATTTCATCTCGAAAACAATGTTGTATTTCCGGTAATGCATTAACGGTGATTATGACTGTTAATTTGTTTATGCTGTAATTGCAGTATCGTCGATTAGTATTTTATTTAGAATTTAATAATATGTCGATGGTTACATAAAAAAATGGAAGTATATTTATGTGAATGAAGAGTTGCTCACTGATTGAAAGCCTTTGTTTTTCAATTGTTTAGATTAGTTTGTGATTTTAAAGTAATTATTTTTGTCATATTTTCCAATGGTTTGATTAAAATTTTGTCCAGTTTTCTAGTTTAAGTGAAAATTTTCGTAATTTTGTGTATAGACTAACTTATATGTGCAAAATTGTCGCTAAGTATTGTTTCTTTTGTGGGTTTCTCTGGCTTTTTATCGTAATTGTCAGTTAATCTTGGTTAAGTGTTATTTATCTTTGCTATGGATGATGATTTGTGTGTTTAATGGTTCAACCCATGATCACGATACTTAGTTAAGCATGCTTTTCAACACACGAAAGTTCACACTTTTCACAAAGTAATTCAGTCTCATTTGCTTTGAGGTGAATTATTTTTTATCCAGGAATCCGTTGTGTTGTAATTGGTTTAGGACTTGAACTACTGTAATTGATGGCATATAAGACGCACCTTTTTACCTAAATTAAGTCTCAAAAAATTTCCCTGCGTCTTATATGTGAAGGTTCAACCTCGACAGGTTAACTTTCAATACTGAATGCTATTTGATGGTCTATACTACCTATTTTATATTTGCATTCAATGATTGTGTTAATATTTGGCTTTTACGAAACGTGACAACTAAATGAAACTAGTTATTGTGGTTCCGCGCTTTTGCACAGAATATTAAAACTTTATTCCCTTGTGAATGGCCAAGTTAATGAGGGTGCGTCTTATATGCCGTCAAATACGGTAATTCTCATAGGGAATTTGAATTTTTAAGACCTCTTTTAATGGCTGAAATTTACACAGATCATGCTACTCTGTGACTTAATTATTATTCAATTAATTCACGCAATTCCTTCTCCTCACCCCAATCACAAAATGTCTTGCCAATTCACAACCCTTTCTCTTTTAGATAATCTTTCCGTCTTAATCTTATCCACTATCTTAATGAATGTTTTTGTGTTAATATGTTTAATCTTCTTTATTCTATATTTGTTAACATATTTTCTTCTTTCATTTTTTTTAAGTTTTCTACTATTTTTAGTAGTTTCACCAAGTATTTGCTTGCATTTTTAAATTCTCGTCTCATTCCAAATGTTTGACGAACTTTTATTAAGCGAAATGCTGTTCATGCTAATTTAATAGTAATAATTGGCAAAGTTAGTTTAATCTGGTGAATATTCTGTCTCTCTATTGTGTTATTTTCATGTGTATAATTTTTATATTTTACTAGTGATACATTTAAAACTCTCTTCCGTCTTTATTGTCTCACAGCCAAACAGGAACGCTCTCTACACAATCTACATTTAATCATTCAACATTGATATTACTGCTTCAAACATTTCTATTTTTTCTTTATGTTTCCTTTGCCATTCCTATTTTTACCCTGACATCTTTCTCACTTCTGCAATCCTTCGTCACCTCCACACCTAGATATTTATATCTTTATCTAATTATTGTTTGATTATTTAATGTAGTATGCTAAAAGTAGTGGTAAAAGAACACGGCTGTTTTTAAAATGGTGCGAGCAATCCACTCTGATTCATTCAGTATTTATGGATGTAATCAGATAAAGTGAGAGTAAATATGACTTCTGTATTAATTCGTCATGGTTTCGAGATTTTTCTTTGAATTTTAATCATGTAGAAAATCAAATTATGAACAATCTTACGTTTCCCAGTTATCATACGCATCATTTTTCTAATTATTTGTTCATTTCTGAGGGTATATTACCACAGAGTTGCAGAAATAACATGATCAAGTTACCCTTCGAGAAATTACTTAAGACTTTAACTCATAGCTCCTTCAAACTAATGCACTTAGACTATAATGGCTAATAAGACTGAACTTGGTGCTTGTGGACACTGAGGTGCCCAAAGCAACTGTGCCTGCCTAGCTTTGGTGAAAAGAATTCTTTTATTTGCTCTTAAACAGCATTTCTTGGGATTGCACCAGTGGGAATAGAGTGGAGGTTTCGAGGTTGCGATGAAATTATGTACATTGTAATTTTCTCGATCTTATTTTACTAGGACAGTTTTTTCAAATTGCCTACGGTTAACCAGTACAGTAATGATATTGAAAAGAGATTATCTGAATATCAGCCTGGGCGGAAATGTTATTCAGTACCCGCTTCACTTTCTTAAATGCCGGTGGGTGCACCGGCACGAAAAAAGGTTGAGTACCCCGGCTATAATGGATGGTTACTGTCAATTATTCCCATAGCAACAGTAGTGTCTTATTAGTCATATTTTGCACATTTGAGGCTATTTTAATTGAACTGGGAAACAACAAAATGCAACAGATTCAGCTAATTAAAAACTCCGGTTCCTTAGCTTCCGGTTTGCGTAGGGAGGATGTTCTGTGAGGGATGCTGATGGCCTGTTTTGTGTTTCAGGGGCGCTGGACCAGGATGCAACACTCAGAAGATGGCCGATCGCCTGGCCCTCCTCAAAGGAGAGGTTTCCAAACTGGAAGAGCTCTAGAACCTTCTTGACAGGCACAAACAGGTATGAGGGCGTGGAATTTTGAAACTTCTGTCGCATATTTGGGTGCCGTGTGAATTTGCATCTGCATTCTTTATGAGATATTAACTTTTTCAATTTCTGTGTCTTTAGTTTCAACTTCAATGCTTCATTTAAATATTCCTCATTAACTCGAACTGTCTTCTGCGTCAAAACAATGAAGTGACTGATTGCCCCTCTTCTTCATCCTCCTATTCATTACACTTACTATCTAAGTAAGTTCTTACTCGTATAGTATTTATTAGTCTTAATTTTCATTTAAGAATTAGCTATCACTTAAAGGTTGCACACAAATTAGAAGTAAGTAAAAAAGGAAATTTCTAGTAAATTTAGAATTTATTTTCACGACTGCCGACTCTATCTAAAAGAATTGGGATATTATTCCTGAAATAAATTAAATATAAAGTAATGTTATAATGGCTGTTATGCCATGATGTTATATACTGTTAAATGGCTTCTCTATCCATTGAATATAATTCGACAATTAGTCAGACAACTTAGTTTACCAATGAGCCGGCATATGGTGATAATTCACATTTTTTACTGTAGTTTTATAAGATCTGAGTGATGATATGAGTGTTGAATCAAATTAGTAATCCTTAAAGTACACTTCTGACTATTCAATCTCGGAATTTTCGAGATGATGTCTGTGTGTATGTATGTGTGTGTGTGTCTATATGTGTTTGTGTGCTTGTGGGCGCTCTAACGTAAAAACTACTAGTTGTATTAATACCAAAATTCATATATAGCACTGTGGTTGGTGTCGTTAGAGTTGATTAGTTTTATGGAGTAAATCAGTCAACCGGAAGTCGAGCTTAACTCTTCGAAGCAAATTTCCATTTTTGCAAAATATCTCAATAAATATGATATTTAGGTATATACTATTACTTATAAAAGTTTTAGAAAATGTAATTTCCTATAAAATTTTTATAAAACATATCTTTGTATCACTGATTGTTAAGGAGTTATTCGTGAAATACTGATAAACCGGAAGTAGCTAATTATGTACTTTGTGGGCGCTCTAACATGAAAACCATTTGTCGTATCAACACCAAATTTCATATATAGTAGCTTAGTTGGTATTGTTAGAGTTGATTGGTTTTTGGAGTAAATCTGTTAACCGAAAGTTGACCTTTATTCTTTGAAGTTCTTTTCTGTTTTTGCAAAATTCCTCCATTAATCTGATATTTAGGTATAAACAGTTATCTACAAAAATTACAAAAAATGTATATGTATATATATTCCAAGTTTAGATTGAACATAGAGTTCGAAAATACTGTCTTAGATAAATAATTGCATCTTATATATGGAGAAAGTCACGTGATGGCCACATCAGATTTTTTGTATACTTTGTTTTTTATAGAATAACATCGTCAATACAATACCTTTCTTTCCTGAAGCCGACTTGCTCTTCTAATAAAATGTATTTGTAGATATTCGAAGTCTGTTATTTAGTATTTTGCAGTAGGTCTCTGTAGTTTTCTGGGTTACTCCTCTCTCTTTTTGAACAATGAGGCAACCCTCCATTTATCCAGGATTTCATGTTTTATCCAGCACATGTTGTACAGGTGTAGAATTCTCGTTTTTAGAGTTCCACCTCCATGCTTTATCCTTTCCGAATTAATTACATCTATGCCTGTGGTTTTCCTATTCGTTGTTTTACTCAATCAAAGCCTCTCATACTTTCTCCGACATTTCCTTCTTTTACAATACGAGTAAAATGTTGCTTGCATTTTGCAAGCATGTTGATAACTCTAATTTTAAGTCGGCATCATATCGAGAGGGTCCTCAAAAGTATAAAAAGTATTGAAAATATTCTTAAAATTTGCTGCAATTTTTCTGTCTGGCATCGAACCCAGGTCTTCCAGGTAATAATTACTATGCAGAACAACAGAAGATCACCGTCTCTAGCTATGTGTGAAAACTCAAGCAGATATATTGGTTGCAACTAGCTTAAACGACGTCCTACTTTTCCTTTATATTCCTTATGAGAGAATTGTTAATGTGCTCTGGCATCGAACCCAGGAATAGTACGGTCTTATCTAAATTTTTTTCTTATATCAAATCTTACCATACATCTTCTAGCTAAGTACGAACTTCCTATCATTTTGATAAGTGCATCAAAAATAATAATGAAAAACTACTTCAATGCATTTTAAACGGCAGATTTTTGTGTCGTCCTAGCATCGAACCCAGGATATTTTCCGTAAAAGTCATTTATGTTTTCGATAGATCATGACCATATATATATGCTCCTAGAGTTTTGATTATCCGGAAAGTATTTTTTTAAATTCCCAAAAATCAAAGCAATGCATTTAAACTGGAAAAATCGGGACTTTGGGCCCCTCTGGAATCGAACCCATGACACTGAGGTTCAAATCGCAATTTTTCTGTTGGTAACATGTTATGTCCAATATCTCGTAAAAATCTCAAGTCGATGACGACTGTGGTTTAGCCTGTGCATGAGTATCCTATCTATATGGCTATATATATGAATGAATCCGGAGAAGCATCTATATAAAATAGATAATAAAGAGCAAAGTTGATTCACCATTCTTATTCTCTCTTTCCGAGTTCCCTCTAGAACAACACCCCTATCCGATACCTTCTCTTTGATTACTCCTCGTCTATCAATAGTAAAACGATCACTCTTCTCATTCCTTCAATTTTCAATTTCCATTCCTCCAATACTCATTTTTGATCCTTTCTTCTCATCTGCGAAATCGATCCAGAATATGATTCAGTGAGTTTGTTTGTTTTATGTTTGTATCCTCATATTCATTCGTTCTTTTATTATGTTTAATTTGTTGTCTTTTCACGATTATATAGTTATTTTGTTCTTTATTATTATTGTCAATCATCAGCAGAAATTGGCTTCGTGCTGTATGTTGATGTTTATTAATGAATAAATAATTTTCTCCATCGCAAATTATCCATGTGCCGATAGACTGCCTGCTTACCCGGCCAAAGCCAGGCCTGTGGAGACCTCTAGTCCACACCGATTCATTCCTCTGGCATCAATTCATCTGAATCAAGTGTTTCTTTTGATGTTGGGTCACACCTTAATCTCTTATAGTGTGTTATCCATTCTTTCTTGTGTATAACATTTAATTGTGCTTTATCTCTCTCTGATTTATTGATGTGTTTCGTAAGCTTATATGCTATTTCTTGTCTTCCATCTAAATCATCCTCTATTCCGCTTATAAATCTGTCCCATGATATCATATGTGCCTGTCTTACTATTGCTTTTGTAAGGTTCCTAATGCTGTGGTATTTTTTCTTCGCCTCTGATTGTTTCTGCAGGTATCTGCTTTGTTCTTCTCTTCAAAGGCTTGTGCTATCTCTTCGCTCCAGACTTACAAACTTCTTTTTATTTTTGATTCTGGATCTTCCACAGATATTTGTATAATAGCATCAATATTTTCCCATTCTATATTGACCTTGTGGTCTGTTTTTATTTGCTTGAGCAGTTGTGTTAACCTGCGCTGATATAGATAATTGATTATTTTGCTGTGTATTTAATATTGATTATTTGCTCTGTATGCTATACGAGTAAAAGTTGCTTGTGTACTTCAAGCATATGAAATGTAATTATAATCTTTATTCACATGCCAAGTTTTGAGATTCAATGTTATTGGGAAGGGGTTAAAAAAAAAAAATCATAGCAATTCTAATTTTTGTAGACGCCTGGTGTCAAACCCAGAACGTATTGGCAGATTTGAATAGACATTATAATTTATTTAGACCTGATTTTATTTAATGCAAAGTTTGAAGTCCATATCATACCGGGAAGGTCCTGAAATAAGACTCCATTATCCCCATCTGAAATGCATACGGAATGTAAATGGCTCTCTGGGATCGAACCAAGGAGAATCAGCAGAAAGTTCAACAATGAACATAAAAGATATTTATGATCCCTATCCACATGCCAAGATTCAAGTTTCCATCTTATCGGGAAGTGATTAAAAAAATCTTTGAAATCGCAATGTAAATTAAACGGGAGAATATTTGCCCTGACCTAGCATCGAACCAAGGATAACCATCGATGATGTGTTAATGGTTTTCGTTAGAAACACGAACAGCCTCCAGCGATGCCTCAAATTTCAACTCTCTACTTTGCCGGAAAGTGCCTCAAAAAGTTTTTCTAATATCCCTGCAATAGATCTTTATGGAGAAAATCCTGACTTTGGGGCCCTCTGGAATCGAACCCATGACATTGAGGTTCAAAATCACATTTATTCTGGTGCTTACACCTTATGGGCAATATGTCGTAATAATTTCAAGTCAATGACGCTTGTGGTTTAGCCTGTAAATTAGTATCCTAACTATATATAGGAATCCGGAGAAGCTTCTTTATATAATAAACGAGTAAAATGTAGCTTGCATACTGCAAGCAGATCGACAACACTAATTTCATGTCGGCATCATATCGGGAAGGCCCTCAAAAGAAAAGAAAAAAGAATTGAAAATATTCTTAAAATTCGCTGCAATTTAATCGTCTGGCATCGAACCCGGATCTTCGTGGTGATACTTACTATGCAGCACAACAGAAGATCACCATCTCTAACTATGTGAGAAAATTCAAGCAGAAATATTGGCTCCAACTGCCTCAAACGACGTCCTACTTTTCAATAATGTAAATGGCTCTAAGGATTCGAACCAAGGACGATCTAGGAAATCTAAAACATGTTTTTGAAATGTATCTAAGTTCTCTATCGATATGCCTAATCTCACGTTTTAATATTATTGGAAAAGGGTTTAAATTAATTCTTAAAAATCGGATAATTTACTGATTGTAGAGATGCCTGGTGTCAAACCCAGGACATATTGGTAGCTGTGAATGCACAGTATGTCTTATTAGGACTTTATCTTATTTCATACAAAGTTTGAAGTTGATATCATGCCGGGAAGTACCTAAAATCTTTTTCTGTTATCTCCATAAGAAATGCATTGAGGAATGTAAATGGCTCTCTGGGATCGAACCAAGGACCATCAGCGAATATGTAAAATTTTATTATGAAATATATTAATGATCTCCAACTCCATGCGGAATTTCAAGTTTCCATGCCATCGGGAAGTGGTCTAAAACAAATCTTAAAAATCGTCACAATGCATTTTAAACGGCCGATTTTTGCCCCGACCTAGCATCGAACCCAGGATATTTTCAGTAAAACTCATTTATGTTTTCGATAGATCATGACCATATATATAGTCTCCTTGAGTTTGATTCTCTACCTATCTGGGAAGTATTTTTTTTTAATTCCCGAAAATCAAAGCAATGCATTTAAACGGGAAAAATCGGGACTTTGGGGACCTCTGGAATCGAACCCATGACACTGAGGATCAAAATCGCAATTTTTCTGGCGGTTACACTCTATGGCCAATAAGTCGTAAAGATTTCAAGTCAATGACGCTTGTGGTTTAGCCTGTGAATTAGTATCCTATCTATCTATATATGAATGAATCCGGAGAAGCTTCTTTATATAATAGATATTTGCTGTGATTTTATTTCCGACGTTAATTGTTTTCTGTTTGCAGTGGGCCTTGCAGAGCATAGAAAACGTCACCAATGAGGTTGCCAATCGTCCGCTAGCGTATGTGACCCACGACGACCTCATCAAAGTGTTTCCAGACAAGACGCTGCTCTCGGTGCAGGCTCCGAAAGGAACGAATCTCACAGTCCCGACAACGGCGATGATGCACGGGAAGGATGCTAAATTGGGCAGCAATGGGAAGACGGATGCAAACGGAAAGGTTAGTGCTTCACGTCAGTTGAGTGTTGAGCTCTTGGGCTCAGTACTTTACTAACGTCTACAATTCCATAATATAACGTCGGTGAGGAGCTCAAAGGTCTGTAGGGTAACAAGAATAATAATAAATTTATTTGTGTCCTAGGACAAAGTCCTATGGAACATGTTTACAAAAATAAAAACACAAATATATACAGCTTATTATTAATTACATTTTATAATTACATATTTATGCATTTTATATTAATTCCATTAATTTTGTACAGGTGATTTAGATGCAATTTTTTCTTGTTGAAGAGATTAACTACGGAGTATTTACCTGCGTTAATATCTAATTCCCATTTTTTGCACCACCTTTGGATGAGGACTAAATCGTTTGAGAGAGATGTTTGGTCTTCCCTATTTGTCATCTCCCTATAAGAATAATAATTTTTAATAATTCAAAGACAATTCAAGTATGTATTGGACAAGTCAAGGTAAAAGTCATCACTCTTAAGTATTCCTGACAGAATAATAACATTTTTCAAGTAAGTACATGTGAATGGTATGCTTAAAAGTCGTTAAATTACCTATCTCCTTAATTTTGGATGGTAGTTTATTGTATATAGTTTTGCCCACCATCTTTGGGGCTCTTGCGTGGAATTTATTGAGAGATTTGGTAAATGTATATCTCTTTTCCTCTTTGTGTCATGGTGATGAGAGGACTCATTCAATATGTAATTGTTGATGTTCCTTTTAACAAAAAATAGGACATTGTCTGTTATATATGCAGAAACGATTGAACGGCTGTCTTTTAGCTGATTCGATTGAAATTAAACTTTAATTTAAAGTGAACGGCAACTTTGTCTCTTGTTTGTTTGTTTATTTATAATGTTGTATCCAAAGTAACATGGGTACACATATATAACCCAATATAATGACAAACAAACACACGATAGATTTTTATTACGAGTAAAATGTAGCTTATTGTTATTTTATAAGCATATTGTTAACACAAATTTAAAGTCGACATCATATCGAGAGGGTCCTCAAAAGTAGAAAAAGTATTGTAAATATTCTTAAAATTAGCTGCAATTTCTCTGTCCAGCATCGAACCCGGGTCTTCCTGTTGATAATTACTATGCAGAACAACAGAAGATCACCACCTTTAACCATGTGTGAAAATTCAAGCAGAAGTATTGGCTGCAACTGCCTCAAACGACATCCTACTTTTCCCTTATATTCCTTATGAGAGAAATTTTATTGTGCTCTGGGATCAAACCCAGGAATAGTAAGGTCTTATCTAAATTTTTTTCTAAAACTAATTCTTTTCATACATCTTCTAGCCTAGCACGAACCTCCTATCATTTCGTTAAGTGCATCAAAAAAATAATGAAAAACTACCTCAATGTATTTTAAAGGGTAGAGTTTTGCATCGTCCTAGCATCGAACCGAGGATATTTTCTGTAAACGTCATTAATGTTATCGATAGATCATGACCATATATATAGGCTCCTAGAGTTTTGATTCTCTACCTATCGGGGAAGTATTTTTTAAAAATTCCAGAAAATCAAAGCAATGCTTTTCAATGGGAAAAATTGGGACTTTGGGGCCTTCTGGAATCGAACCCATGACACTGAGGTTCAGATTCGCATTTTTTCTGGCGGTTGTATGTTATGGCCAATACATCATAAAAATATCAAGTCGATGACGCTTGTGGTTTATCCTGTGCATTAGTATCCTATCTATCTATATACATGAATGAATCCGGAGAAGGAATTATATATAATAGATATTAGATTGGGGATATTTCAGGCTTTTGGCCAATTATCAATGTTTTAATGAGAATTTACGAGATTTTTTCGATGATCTAGTATAATAGCATTTACAATACACTTCATTAAAGTGATAAATATTACTTATGAAAAGTTAAATAACTAATTAATGCAACTCCTTGTGATTTTAAGTGAAATAAATTGTCTGAACAAAGTTCTAGACTTGTACATTGATGATAAAGTTCCTTTCAACAGAACTAAACTTCTCTGAGGATATAAACTATGTTAAAAAAGAGCTATGTCTCGCCTGGGGATGCTATACAGATTTACTGACATCAGGGTCTCTCTTCGCACCTTCTTCTCATGCTGTGTTCTTCCTCTTCTCACTTGCTGCTCTCAAACATGGACCATGTCTTCCGGTTCTAACCTCTCCTCTTTCAATCGTGTCTTCTTTTTAAAAATAGTCTGTTTTTGAGCGCCATCTTGCAAAAACACGCCTAAAGCTCGTCTTTTAATTCACCTCAATCTATCAAAGCCTCTCCTCCGACATCTCCTTCCTGTATAATATAATTAACTGCAAAATCAATTCTCCTTTCCTACTCTCTCTTTCCGGGTTCCTTCCATCAACTGCAAAACAATCACTCTTTTTCCTTCAGTTTTCAATCCCTTTCTTCCAATGTTCACTTCTTCTATCCTCTTAAATCCATCCAAATTATGGTTGCAAGAGATTGACTGTTTTATTTTTTTATTCACTATTTATATTAATTTCATGTTGTTGATTTGTTGCTTTATTTTTTTCTCACTGATTGTTGGTTTTTCCTTTCTTCTTGTTATATCGTCAACTGTAATTGGCCTCGTACTGTTTGTTGATACTTACTGATTAATAAATAATGTAAGGAACATATGTGTCTGTCCATTCTGTGACTTAATGATCTATGATTTGCAGGTAGCGCAGAAGAAGTTCCAGATGCACCTGCAGTCGTCGCTGGGCCCGATCTACGTGATGCTGGTGAACAGCGAGTATGCTGCGAAGGAAGTTGAAAAGACCACTGCACCTGCTGCAGAGGCAAAAGAAGTGCCCAAAGAGGTGAGAGTGGTGTTATTTGCCATGTTAACGCATGTTATGCATCGAGAATCAACATTATCGACACAATAGTGAAGAATTGCACCTTAACCCTGAAGTACTCCCCTCTTGATCGAATCGACCCATGTGAATTTTAAAATTCCATAACTTTTTATTAGTGCTTTTTTACATCTTCTTTCTCGTAGCAGCTGAGTTTTAGAATTTTCTGAACCAGTCATGCATTTTCGCCGGAAATGGAAGTTTAATTATTTAAACAAATGCTTCTTAGCGGTAGTGCCAGGTAGATGAAAGACCTTTACGTAAAATATTGCATTTTTGACCTTGTTTCCGACTTAATTTTTAGAGATATTATATAAATTTCGTGTAATTAATAATTATCATTAGTATATTAAATGTTATTTTATTTTTAAACAGTTTTTATACGCAATATTCCAAATCCATCAGCCATATACTCGGCGTCAGGGATATCGAATTTTTACAGAATATTAAAATTATTTGAAAATATTTATTTGATTTATTTGATTATTTTAATAACCAGGTTAACCATTAATTAATATGACATCATCACTAATGAATTAAAAATTTATTCACTGCATTTTGAGACAATTTACCACTTTGGAAGATGTCGGGTCGATTCCACCCAACGTGAGTACTGAGGTGACAATTTGGGACGTAAGTACTCGAGGGTTAATGTAAAAAACAATAATGCATAATTGGAAGTTAAGTTCCATTCCATTTTTTCGATTCCAAACCAGATACCGATTCCTGTGTTATTAATTCTCGACTCTGTAAATACTAATTTTGGAATTTTTTTCTATTCGAATTGAACTATGAGGATTAATTAAATAATTTATTAATCTAAATGCTGCAAGTTGGTATTAACCCTTAAAGGACCAAGGGAGGGCTAAAAATTGCCCACCACTTTTCTTTTTCGATATTTTAAGAACTTAATCGTGTTGTACAGTCTTATCATCATCATTGTGCTTCTGTCCGCGGACAGGTCTCAACGGAACTTGCTCCTCCAGGCATCCCTATCCTGTGCCTCCCCTTTTAGAGCTTGATATTCTTTTCCTTGTTTTAAATCAGTCAGCATTCCGAATTTTCTTCTTCGTCGTTTCCCCTTGATCTTTCCTTCAAAAATCGTCTTCTTTAGGCATTCTGCTCTTAGTATATATCCATCTTGCTTTCCTTTTCCTTATGTTTCCCATAATTACTCGTTCTTCTCCAACCCTCCTCAGTACCTCTTCATTTTTTATCTTGTCTTTCCAACTTATTTTCTCCATCCTTCGCCATAGCCACATTTCAAAGCTCTCTATGTATTTTTCTTCTCTCCTTCTCAACGTCCATGTTTCGGATCCAGATAACACATACTCCAGATAAAGCACTTCGCAAATCTTTTCCTTAGCTCCATCTTGATGTTCTTTGCTGTCAAAAGATCTTTTATCTTTTGGAACGTTGCCTTTCCCTGAGCTATTCTACTTCTTATTTCCTCTGTACTACTGCCATTAGATGTGATGGTGCTTCCCAAATATTTAAATTTCTCGACCTGCTCCAATGCCTTCCCATTCAACTTAATTTGTACTGGGCCAGCCTTCGTTGATATCTTCATCACCTTCGACTTTTCAATGTTAACTTTCATTCCATATTCCTCTCCTTTTATACTGATTTTCTCTACCATTTCTTGCAGCATTTCTTCACTCTCTGCTATCACAGCCTGATCATCTGCATATTTAATGGTTTTCATACTTTCATACATTTCATACTGTCTTATAACTTCATTAAATTGCCAAATATATCTCTAGATTACGCCCACGAGGGAGATATTTCGACCGAAATGGAATTTTTCGGAGACATTTCCAATTCCAAACAAATCCAATTGATATAATCTGAAATGGCTTATTTTCTAATGCCATCTCCGCCGCAGTTTTGAAGCAAAAAAGCAATTGCATCCGTCACAACCCATTCATTAATCACTTTGGGAATTCAGTTACTTTTGTCTGTAATTTGTGGTCCTTTCGAAAGCGAAGATATGCAGCAAAATTTGATTGACGGAAAGCAATTTGGGTGCAGAACGGAATATACATCAATGTGTCTTTTGTTGGAATTTCATCCAGGATGTATCGAATTTGATGGCGGACGTATGGTACTTCTCGGAATTTTTCCCTCCTCTTCATAATGAATTGCAATTATTGTTACATATTCTGAGGGAGAAATGACCGGTGAATGTTTGGGATGCCCGTTGAAATTTGATATCAAAATATCCGACGAAACGATTCGATGCAGAATCGTATTTTGCCAAATTTTCCATTTTGGTATTATTGGGATTGAAATCGAAAATGACGAAATTTTTACCATAAACTTCGAAATGTATCCGTCGAAAATCACTTTGGAAATTTGTTGAGATCGCAAAACTTAAAAAACATTAATTTTGTAAATGACAGTGAAGTACATATTGGTTTCTCCCACTTGCTTATTGCCAAATACTACATAGTGCTTCCTAACTCTTAGTTTTTATTTTGAAGTTCAATGAGAGTACTTGCCGTCTACTTTTTACTTTCTCCCTGTACGTAGTATAGAGAAAGTATTGTATTCGCAAAGAACCTCCAGATTTCGACGGAAATAAATGTTTTGGGGCCCATAGAGCACGTTTTAGCTATTTTCCCGAACATGTCTGTCTGTGGTTAAAAAGTTTGTGGGCGCTCTATCTTAAAAAGTAATTATCCGATCATTTCCAAAATTCATATTTAGAATTTTCCTAAGAATGCCAAGAGTTGATTAGTTTTTGGTGAATTTCGCTTAACCGGAAGTTGCGGTTTATCTGGAACAAAAGTTTGTTTCTTAAATATCTCTCTCAGAATGCAATATAGGTATATACATTCACACACAAAAGTTGTAGATTATGTATTTTACTACAACTTTTGTATGAAACATTTTTTCGTAACACTGATTGTTTCGGAGTTATTCCCCAATAATGGTTAACTGGAAGTTTTTGTTTATCCAGAAATGGAAGTTTGTCATACATATCTCTGTCAGAATGCGATGTAGGTATATACAATTATGAACAAAACTTATTGATAAAATATTTTACTCCACCTTTTTATTAAACATTTTTTCGTAACACTGATTTTTTAGGAGTTATTCTTCAATAATGGTTAACCGGAAGTTGATGTATATCCAAAAATGGACATATCTCTGTCAGAATGCAATGTAGGTATATACAATTACATACAAAAGTTTTAGATAAAGTTTTTTACTACAAAGCTTGTATGAAACATTTCCTGTAACACTCATTGTTTTGGAGTTGTTTATATATTACCGGCATAGGCTTATGTTTTCAATAAATACGGAGAAAGTCATGTGTTGGCCACATCAGATTTTTTAAGTATACAGTGGTACCTCAAGATACGAGCAGCCTAACATACGAGTTTTTTGAGATACGAGCCGGAGCTCGGGCCATATTTTCGTTGAAGATACGAGCCCAAATCCGAGATACGAGCCGTGTTTCCAAGCCAAGTGCAGCCAAGAAGGCAAAAACAAGTGATAATTAAATTTACGTAAATGTTAAGCTTAGTTTAAGTTTAAAATTAAGTGCATTGTTTTCAGTTTTTTCTTTCATTTGAAATAAGGAAAGTGTAGTTTTAGTTTTAAAGTTACTAAAATAGTTTTAAGTTCTGAAAAAGCGCCATTTACGTACGTGTCTAGAGTGCCTTCCCCCCTCCCTCCTCCTCGCCGTTCACCTTCGTTAGCTGCACTCGTCTGTCTCCAAAGTAAGACTATTATGCTAAATAACTCTTTTATTTCTTTAATTCATATTTTGTTATGCATTTGTTAATTATACATGTTTATTTGTTATTTAAAAACATATCTTTATTCATAATTTACAATGGTTTGGGGATTTTTCATAGGTCCGGAACGGATTAAATCGAGTTCAGTTATTTTAAATGGGAGAAATTTGTTTGAGATACGAGCCGATTGACTTACGAGCTCAGTTCTGGAACGAATTAAACTCGTATCTCGAGGTACCACTGTATTATGTATGACACATGATACAGAAATTAATCAGATGCATTGTAAACCATCAGTTAAATTATTCACCGGCATATATGTATTTATAAATATTTATCCGATGTCATCCCATTCTCTAAGCAATCATCAAATTTTCATTTCTGAAATTTCTCTTTAATACTCAGAACTCTTTCATTTATTTGAATTATTTAAAAAATGTTTAAACGGCATCAATAGGGCTACCATAGGAAAAAAAATTAAATTGAAATAACTTATATCTGTACTGTATGCAAGCAACGTTTTACTCGTAATTAATACGAGTAAAATGTAGCTTGCATACTGCAAGCAGATCGACAACACTAATTTCAAGTCGGCATAATATCGAGAGAGTCCTCCAAAGAAAAAAGAGGATTGAAAACATTCATAAAATTTGCTGCTATTTCTCCGTCCAGTATCGAACCGAGGTCTTCCTGGTGATAATTACTTTGCAGCACAACAAAGGAGGATTACCATCTGTAACTATGTGTGAAAATTCAAGCAGAAACATTGGCTGCAACTGCGTCAAACTAAGTCCTACTTTTCCCATATATTCCTTATGTGAGAATTTGTAATGTGCTCTGGCATCGAACCCAGAAACAGCATGGTCTTATCTAATTTTTTTCTTAAAGCAAATCTTAATATACATCTTCTATGTAAGCAAGAACTTCCTATCATATCGATAAATGTATCAAAAAAATTATGAAAAGGTACCCCCAATGTATTATATATGGGTGATATATTTAACGCCCTGCCTTGAACCCTGGTCTTTCTGGTGATACATCTTATGCAGCACAACAGAAAATCACCATCTCTAACTACGTATGCAAATTCAAGCAGATATATAGGCTGCAACTGCCTCAAACGACGTCCTACTTTTCCCTTATATTCCTTATGAGAGAAAAGTTATTGTGCTCTGGCATTGAACCCAGGAATACTACGGTCTTATAAAAATTTTTCTCTGAAAGCAATTCATACCATACATCTTACAGCTAAGCTCAAACTTCCTATCATTTCGATAAGTGCATCAAAAAAAATAATGAAAAACTACCTCAATGTATTTTAAAGGGGAGATTTTTGCATCGTCCTATCATCGAACCCAGGATATTTTTCGTGAAAGTCATTTACGTTTTCAATAGATCATGACCATATATAAAGGCACCTTGAGTTTCGATTCTCTACCTATCCGGGAAGTATTTTATTTAAATTACCTGAAATCAAAGCATTGCATTTAAACGGAAAAAATCGTGACTTTGGGGCCCTCTGGAATCGAACCCATGACACTGAGGTTCAAGATCCCAATTTCTCAGGCGGTTACACGTTATGGGCAATACGTCGTAAAAATTTCAAGTTAATGACGCTTGTGGTTTTATCTCGTAAAAATTTCAAGTTAATGACGCTTGTGGTTTAGCCTGTGAATTAGTATCTTAATTATCTATTTATATCCTTGAAAGAAACTGGAGAAGCATCTATATATAATAGATAGTAATAAAATTCAGTCTCTGGCAATGTCTTGTGGAAATACGTCATGATGAAGAAGAAAATTTGTACTTTTTCCACAGTATTTTATTAAAAACATTAAAAGGAAACTAAACACGACTACATTTCAGAGATTGATCTCCATAATCAAGTCATCACTGGAGATCAATCTCCGAAACTAATCATGTTTCTTTTCCATTTAAAGTTTGTAATAAAATACTGTGAAAAAAGTACAAATTGTTCTTCTTCATCATAATATAACGATATTTATGGTATTTACATTTTGTGAAGCTGTATATGATGTCCATTCTATTGTAAGAAATTGATTGTAAAACACAAAAGGTATTTTTTAGTTGAAACGGAAACATTATTGCTTTTATTATACAATGTAAATAATTGATTTTACCTCTAAATTGTGCCTATTGCTCTGCTATTATTGCTTGTTAATATTTCTGATCTACTTATAGATTCATTAAAAGGTTTTGTGGGTATTAACCCTTAAAGGAGCAAGGGAGGGCTAAAAAATGTACACCTCTTTTCTTTTTCATTATTTTAAGAACTTAATCGTGTTATATACAGTCTTATAACTTCATCACATTGTCAAATATAGGTTGTTAAAGATGACTATATGTTGATACATTTTGTACGTATTTTTTTAAGTAACGTAATGAGAGCAGAAATACGCTCAAAATGACCCTCCCTTAACCTGCAACGTATTTTTGAACCAAATGGAATCATATATATTTTGACAAATGGTTTTTAATTAATTTTAATAATTTAATTTCTTTTAACTATACCTTGTTGTTGATTTATAAGCATAACTAATGGTGATTTACAATCTTATATTCCGTATTAGAGCTTTAAAGCCGGTACCATTGAAGCTTTATCATATCCTAGTCTTTGATTAGTTTTTTTAAAATAAAAATTTCATTATTTTTATTGCAGTAGTACAATTTTTAGTCCCTAAAATCATTGTAAGAAGTTTTTAAAAATCCAAGAAGGCAATTGCTGAAGAGATATTACATGGTGGCCGTAGGACCTTAAAACTATGAGAACCTTGAAATAAACTTGAATTTTTGCTGTACTTAAAAAACCCTGAAAACGCCTTGATCTTTTTGCAAAACCTTGAAAAATCCAAGTCGTTATCCTGGTTCATTCTGAAATAAACCACTCATTCACATTCTGGCACCAGTGCTGCCTACACAAAAACTCCGAAACCTTGCACATAAACAACCCTTGCCATTCGTGCCTCTGATTTGTGTGAACATTAATTTCCGGGTTAAGTTTGAAAATTGTACCTTGTTTTTGTTGGAATAAATTCCAAATTTCAATTGAAGAAAAAGAAACACCAAAAATAAAACACAACACACTTGTACTAATTCCACAAATTTAATACAACTGTTTACCGGTTTAACCCACCACCTAATTCAACCGAAGATCAAATCAGTTGGTTTTCCATTAATTTTGTCGATGATTGTAGTTATAAACTAGCCAGAACTATTGCCACAGACAAGAAACGTCCTGCTTTTTATACCGGTCAGAACCTTGGGTCATTACTTTGCAACACCTAAGACCGTTTTGATCCCCAGACCAGATCAGGAATATATAGACTTGCCTGCAACAATTGTGACACTGTGTACGTTGGTCGTACGGCCCGCAATGTTAGAATAAGGATGGGCAAAAGATCTTTTGATAATCTTTCTAATTCATCACATTTTGCGGATCATCTGATTAACAACGGCATTTTTCCGACTTTACCCCCTGTATTTTAAACCATGGACGAAAAGGTACCAAATTAGACCGGTTAGAAGAGTTTTACATAAGCCTTCAGCAATTTTACTCCATTCCTTTAGCTATCGAGTTTTTGTTTTCTAACAGCCAGTCCCCACTCCTCAAGACTCTTTTCCCCCATTTGCCCTCCCCCTCGTGATGCAACCTTGTATTCTTTTTACCCCTTCCCTTCTTTTGGTTCTGTATATATGTTCTTGCTCTTTGATTTGACTTCGTGTTCTGAGGATGGTGCTGTGTCACCGAAACCGGTTAACAGTTATATTAAATTTGTGGAATTAGTACAAGTGTGTTGTGTTTTATTTTTGGTGTTTTTGAAAAATGAAGTTCCACCAAATATCACTCGAATTGATTTCTTTAATTCAATTGAAGAATTGGTTAAAAACCAAAAACTGTATCCTGACCTTGAAAAATCCTCGACCTGACCTGGAAAAACCTTGAAATGACGTTGTTTTTTTAACATCCCATTCTGCGGCCACCCTGTGTTATGTTTCATTATTATTTTATAGAAAAAAACAAGAGTGGACAGTTTTTGAACCACCCTTGGCCCACGGAATAACCACAATTAGCTTGGACCTTTAAGGATTAATAATCTTGTAACTTCATCGTCTTGTTGTTGCTATTTTTTCCGCATATCTAAAATGTTGCTGCGTAGTTGAATCACTTAGGAGCTCAGTTTTGTCTAGCGAACTTTTAGTCTTAGCCGCCTTTCAGATATTCAGAAAACAATAGCACGAGCTTCGGAAATTTAATCTATGCTATCAATCAGCTTTTAAAATACATGGACGTATGCATTATCTGTGCCTTCATGATGGTGAATGCACTATAGCCAGGGTACTCAACCTTTCTTGGCGCCCGGGCACCAAAGGCTGCATGCGAAAGAGAAGCGGTCTCCACATAACATTTCCGTCCATGGTGTCATTCAGTCCATCCCTTGGCAATATTATCACTTTACCAGTTAACCGTTGGCCGTTTGAAAGAAAACGTTCCATGGTTAATAAGATCTAAAATATTGCAACGTATATAATTTCATCACAACCTCACATCTCTCATCTGTGTCTTTACCTCCAAAGAAGATTTGATAACAGGGAATTCATGTGGTATGAAGGTTTTCGCTGCGTTCCGAAAAGCAGCAGTCTTTGATTACAAGCAGTTTGATACATTGATAAGCTGAGCCGAGCTGAATCTCCACATTCGTATAATGAACTAAATATGACATAGATACGCGTCTTGTTAATCTGGACATAAGAGGGGTAATATGTTTACGAAACCCAAGACCAAGACAACCAAGTTTCTAACCCATTCCCCGCCAAACCTCCACTCTATCCCCAATAGTGCAATCCCAAGAAATAATGTTGTAGCAAATAAAAAAATCTTATTAACGAAGCTTGGCAGGCACTGTACAAGGTCACTTCGGCACCAGGTTGAGTACCCCAGCACTATAGTTATTTTTACGAGTAAAATGTTGCTTGCAAACTGCAAACATGTTGATAACTCAAATTTCAAGTCGACATCATCTCGAGAGGGTCATCAAAGGTAGAAAAAGTATTGAAAATATTCTTAAAGTTCGCTGATATTTCTCCGTCTGGCATCGAACCCAGGAACAGCATGGTCTTATCAAATTTTTTTCTTAAACCGAGTCTTAATATACATCTTCTATCTAAGCAAGAACTTCCTATCATTTCAATAAGTGCATCGAACAAATAATGAAAAACTAACCCAATGTATTTTAAACGGATGACATATTTACTGCCCGGCATCGAACCCAGGTCTTTCTAGTGATACTTGCTATGCAACACAATAGAAGGTCATCATCTCCAAATATATGTGAAAATTCTTGCAGAAATATTTGCTGCAACTGCCTCAAACGACGTCCTACTTTTCCCTTATATTCCTTATGAGAGAAATGTTAATGTGGTCTGGCATTGAACCCAGGAATATTACGGTCTTCTGAAAACTGTTTTCTTAAACCAGTTTTAACCATACATCTTCCAGCCGAGCACAAACTTCCTATCATTTCGATAAGTGCATCAAAAAAAATAATGAAAAACTACCTCAATGTATTTTAAAGGGCAGATTTTTGATTCGTCCTAGCATCGAACCCAGGATATTTCTCGTAAAAATCATTTATGTTTTCGATAGATCTTGACCATATATATAGGCTCCTAGAGTTTTGATTCTCTACCTATCTGGGAAGTATTTTTTAGAAATTCCCGAAAATCAAAGCAATGCATTTAATTGGGAAAAATCAGGACTTTGGGGCCTTCTGGAATCGAACCCATGACACTGAGGTTCAAAATCGCAATTTTTCTGGAGGTTGCACGTTATGGCCAATACGTCGTAAAAATTTCAAGTCAATGACGCTTGTGGTTTAGGCTGTGAATTAGTATCCTATCTATATACCTATATATATGAATGAATCCGGAGAAGCATCTATGTATAAGATGGTTGGAAACACCTTCAAAAGTTACGCTAACAATTTTTGTTTCTTACACAATCTGCAGTCGGAGAAGGCTGAATTGGATGCTTCGAAGAGCAGCAAAGCCGCACCCAAAGCAGTGCAGGTGGAAACACCAAAAGCGCAAGGGACCAAGGCTCAACCCGCTGCGGCCACGCCCCCCTCAACAAGATCTACTAGGTTGAGGAACCCACCTGTGAACAAGGTATTATCATCGTAAAGTCAGATTTTTGCTCCCTTTTCACCAATTCACGTCAAAGAAAACAAGATAGAATTTGACGTTTGTAAATTAAACTGACTTATTTTTACTTCAACATAAATACATTGAAACGTAACACAAAAATAACATACAAGTATATTTAATTAAATGGTAATCCTGCCTGAGATCAGCTCACAATTTTTTTTTATTAATAATATAATTGTTGCTTATTGCATTAAAAACAAAAAAATAATAAGCAGAAGAACATTTACAAATAAAACATGTTACAGTTCAAAGAATTACAAAGTAGATAAATTATAATCCAGTCACGCAACTGCCGATGGGTTACAAAACCAAATAAAATAAAACAAAGTACAGTAGAAGTCCGTTATAACGAGTACGGCATATAGCGAGAGTTGCGTTATAGCGAGTGATTCATTGGACGTTGTCCATCTCACAGCAAAAAGGATAGGGAGTTACTTCCATTATAACGAGTGATCAAAATCTGAGGTATCGTTATAACGAGTGTCACGGTCCTATATTCGCCTTGCAGGTGGCATATCTCGTAATCGAAGACGGCTCACGATTTTCACTATCCCCTTTGTCCCTCACGTCTCCTATATCTTATCCCCTTGTATTTTGTTTTTTTTCGATGATAATCCCACAGTCAGCAGGTTGAATCGAGTTTCCATTTTATTGGCATCCACCTGTGGGATTTGTTTTCACTCGAAACTTGGCACCAAACCGTCTAATGGAAGGGATATAAGAGATATAAGCAGCGCTGTTTCGGATTTACAGGGTAACCTCTCCCTCGCGCCGATTCATTAGTTATGAAGCGTGTGTATGAAAAATATCTTGAGAATGAAATTTGATATGAATTGGGGGTTCCACATGATGGCCATCGCTCTTCCATCAGTCATGGGATGGAGAGCAAAAGAAAGGCTTTAGATTTAGCAAAGAAATTTTAAATTGTGCGAAAGAGAAACCGCGAGTAAATCTGAAATTGGCAGACGGTATGGCATGTCATCGTCGACTTTATTTATGATTTTAAAGAACAAAGAAAAAATTAAGTTTGCATTCATGATGCAAAACACTCCAGGAGGGTGCAAAAAACTACGGCCAACAGATAATACGGATTTGGAGTCCTTTCTATTAGAATGGTTCACTCAGCAGCTATCTCTAGGAATTCCAATCAGCGGAACAATGATAAAAGCGAAAGCTGAAGAGCTTAACCTTCGCATGAAACTGGACAATTTCCGTAGCACGGATGATTGGCTGAACCAATTTAAAGGAAGAAGAGATCACTCCACATAATTAGTGGTGAATCCAGTTAAGTAAATGAGCAAGCGGCACATAATTGGCTTCCAATTCTCAAGTCGATCCTCGAAAAATACGAAGAAAAGGTAAGTAATGCAAAAAGCAAATTATCGTTTAAATACTATAAATTGTAAGATAGGGCATGTATTTAGTGTGACAAACTGTTATTAATCTCCACGTAATTAGGGCATATACAATGCGGATGAGACAGCACTGTTTTACAATTTACTGCCGGAAAAAACCTTGGCTGTTAAGGGCGACCGCTGCTAAGGTGGAAAAAGGAGTAAGGAGAGGCTTACAGTTCTCCTCTACACAAACATGACTGGGTGTGATAAATAATTATTGGAAAATCTGTGCGTCCCTGAGCTTTTTGTGGCCAGCGAAATATTCCCTGTACTTCCGAGTCCAACGCCAAAGCATGGATGACTGGACAAATTTTTACGCTGTGGCTAAAGGCTTTTGATGCCAAAATTGGAGGGAGAAATAGAATATTGTGCTGTTCATGGATCGCTGTCCGGCCCACCCCGTCATTAAATTGACGAACATAGAGCTTGTGTTCTTTCCCCCTAACTGCACAAGTGTGTTGCAGCCATTAGATCAGGGCATTATTCGAGCTACAAAGCGCCATTTTAGATCACACCTCGTTAATACGTTAATGAAGAAGTTAATGTCAAAAGAAACCCGCATCAAATGGAATGTCCTGGAGGCAATCCATGAGTTTGCATTGGCCTGGGGAAAACATCACCCGAAAGTGTGAATAAGTGTATCAAACATCCGGGTTAAAAAAAAATACAGAAAATGATTCTGTCGATGGATCTGCTGAGCTGAATTCGGAGTTAGTGCCCAGATGCTGGAGAAATGTGTCCATTAGAGTATAGGAGAAGGAATTCTGCTCTCACCAGCTGCGAATTGCCGGCACCGGAGAAAAACTCGCGTCTAACGAGCATGACTCCAACTACTTACACTACTGGAAAGCCATGTTTAATTATTAAGCTAAATCACTAAATCCTAACTAATACGATTATCTAATGATATATTATTACTTTCGACGATAATTTAGCAATGATGATCCACATTTTATGTTAGAGGACGCACTTTGGTTATGGTTTATGAGTCAATGATATAATATTTTTGACGCGAACGTACTCTGTTACGCATTCTGAAGCATTTGCGTAGGAATTAAAAACCATACAGTTCCATTCGGACACATTTACTGACCTTGGATTCAAGAAGACAGACTTAATTAGACTTACTGTTAGAAATCGGCTATAACGAGTATCGCGTTATAACGAGTACTTTTCCGATTTTTGTCAGCTCTCGTTATAACGGACTTCTACTGTATTGGTACATTGAAGTCCCCCTGAGCTAATTCTAGCTCATCAGGGTTGCTCCATATGTATAAATGTGTATTATGTTCTACAGATAGGTTTGCAATATGAGTATAGCTCATATTGAAACATCGCCTACAAAAAGCATTATAATTTTCAAAAATATAAATTCAAAATTCCGAGAATCAATATGAAGCATAGCCAATTACAATGCCTTTGAGTTTACTAAATGAATATTCATCTATTTAATTTCTTTTTAAGGATTGATACGTATTCCTAAAAACCGTTAAATGATTAAATTAAAATAATCAATTTAAAGATTAATAAAACTTGGTGTTTGGTATTATAGGAATTCATTTCTTTTATTGATTAATATGTTTTGTTGGAAGAGTACCAGAATATTGATAGTTGCCGTTCGCACTCTCATTCGGGAAACTTTGTTCCAAATACTTTTAAAATTGGAGTAAGTCTAGCTATGAATAATTTTCAGTTTTCTCGTTGCGTCTCTGATCGCTTTCACAGCGTTGTTTTCCTCCGTAACGTTATTCAGGGTGGCTACAGGACATTCAAACCTTGAAAACCTCGAAAAAACCTCGAATTTTTGCTGAAGAATGCTTTGCTTTTTTTGAAAAACTGTGAAAAGGCCTCGATTTTTTTGCAAAACCTTGAAAAATCCTGATCTAACTCCTTATCCCAGTTCAATCCAAATTAAACCACTCATTCAAATTCTGGCGCCAAGCTCGGCGCCAGCGCCGCCTACGCGATAACTCTAAAACCTAATACATAAACAACCCTCGCCATTCGTGCTGCTGATTCTCGTGAAGTCTTTTGAGCGTTTATGTGAATACATCAAGTATTGAAGGCATATATCGAAGCAGAGAAAACGGTTTGTTCCGTCAAAGAAGAGAATCACATACAATGCTTGCGGAGTAATTCAACTCGCTTCTATACTGAAGTAAATAAACAAAATTATACTTCGAAATGATCAATAACGAAATTTATTTTCAAACAGAGAAACTAAACAAAAAAACTTGGGTCTGCGTCGGACCAGACAGTGGAAGTTATACTTCTTTGGCCATTCGCACACGTCCATCCACACACACGCACGCACACACGCACGCGCACGCACACACACAGACGGACAGGATGTGTAAATGAAATATAAGACCTTTTCCTCTGTTATCCAATTTATTTCTCTTCAATATATTATTATGAGTGCCTTCATTATTATATTACAAGCTTATACATCATCATTATCAATAATCTCTTCTACAATAATTCTTTCATCTTGACTATTTTCTCATTAGAAATCGCACTGTATTCCAAGAGAGACACAATCGGTTTATGATAACTAAAGTAACTAACAAATATTCTAGATTTATTTATTTATTTATTTATTTATTCAAATCTCACATACAGCCTATCAATGCCAATTTAAAGTGAAATATAAAAAATATACATATATTAAAGTAATAAACATAAATAGTTAAAAAACAATTGACAGAAAATATAGTGAAAAAAGAAAACAAACATAAAGGTAGATTTTACAATTATATGGATCTGGTGTGTGGTATGCTCAGGTTCAAAAATTTCCGTTTTGATTTGGAGAAAGGATCACTAGAAGGAGGAATTGAGTTCATCAGAGAAGGAAGACGAAAGAAATGGGAGCGCTTGATAAGTGAGAGTCTAGGAGTAGTATAGTGAAGCAAAGATGTCAAACGGGTAGATCTGTTTGGAATACGATAATTGATAAGTTAAGGGAGGACAGTCATAAAGGGAGTTCAGCAGTGAATGTAAGAAGGATAAATCATGTTTTGATCTAGAGACAGATTCCAAGGATAGTTAAGATAAGATAGAATCTTTAGAGGCTTGACGGAAGGAAGGAACTCTGGCTTTTACAATTCTGAGAAAGAAATTAGTAATTCTGTCTAATGAGGAAAGATGAGTTGGAAAGGACATAGACCAGATGGGGGAACAATAAGATACAGTAGGAAAGAAGAAAAGTATAGGGAAAGATCCAGAAGGTCTTTGATATCGGTGAAACGATAAAGTAGGCCTAGGAGAGACATCGCACGATTTTTTATTTTTGTAACATGTTCAGAATATGTTAATTTATTATCAGTTATAACACCCAGATCCTTTTGTTGCATTACTCTTGGAAGAGTGATTTCGTTTAACTTATAATTATATTCAATCGGTTTTTTTAACCCTATAGACATAGCATGGCATTTATTAATGTTTAAATTTAATTTCCAGTCACCGCACCACTGGGTAATTTTATTTAACGTTCTTTGAAATTGTTCACAATCCGCTACCTTCGTCACACTGGTAAAAAGTTTACAATCATCAGCATATAGCAGAATATTTTCCTCCGTAGGGGGTATAGAGACTAGATCATCAACGAAGAGGTTGAATAGATATGGGCTTAGGGAACTGCCCTGTGGAACCCCAGAGGTGACAGTAACCCTGTTGGATTTAGTGTCTGGAAGTTTGACACATTTCGTTCGATTGGTTAGAAAGCTTGATATCAGCTGTAAGAACTTTCCGTGAATATTAAAACGGTGGGTAAGTTTGAATATCAATAACTCGTGATCAAGGGAATCAAACGTTTGGAGAAATCTAGGAATATAGTATCTAATTGTGCCTTATTTTGAATCACATTTATGGCATGATTTGGAAAAACTGCTAAATTTGTTAAACATGAGCGACCAGGAAGGAAGCCATGTTGGCAGGTAGAGAGGTGGGGGGATGTAAAGTAATATAAACGGTTTAGGATGATTTTTTCGCAGATGGAGGAGAAAATGGGTAAAATGGATATTGGGCGATAATTAGACACATCTGATTTGGGACCAGACTTATGGTTGGGAATAATGTTGGCTGTCTTCCATTGTGTAGGAAAGGTACCAGAGGAGAAGCAACGGTTATAGATTATGCACAGGGGGATGGCGAGAGACGAAGCACAGTTACGGATAAGAATAGGGGGAATGCCATCAGAACCCGGAGAACGGTGAGGAGAGATCTTGGAAATGTATTGAGACACTTCAAACCTTTCAAGATATCTACTAAATACAGCATCGATGGTCGTCCCGTATTTGGTCGTACTTTGTTTCTTATCATTCGACATTACCAAGTCTAGCTTTTCTTTTAGGAAATTTATCAATGGCTCTGTTTTGTCATCGGCAAAATTGATGTTGAAATCACCGCTCATTATCATTGGGATTTCATGAAAATTTTCCTCGAGCACTTCGGAACCTTCTTTAGTATAAATTAATAAGTTTTGGTGTATAAACTTTATGATTTGGCTCACAGTTTTACCAGGGGATATGTATACCGCCACAACTACAAATTCTCGACCAGTTTGTGGAACGCATTTACTGACACAAATTTCTCCAATAGCAGACTGTGATAGAGATTCTGATGCCCTTGAATGAACATCCATGTGAGAAGTGACCATATTACTATTAAACCCGACCCCTGCATTCATCAACCCTGGCCTTGTCTCACACCTAAATGTTTCTGTGTTTTTGGTGGATTTCCTAAAAAATCTTTTGTTCAGCGACCCCAAAAACATAAATACAAGATAAAAAATCTGATGTGGCCAGCACATGACTTTCTCCATATATAAGATGTAAATATTTATCTATGACAGTATTTTCGAACTCTATATTCAATCTAAACTTGGAAGATGAGTTATTAATTTATATATAATTATCTTTTACATCACAAACATTATAAATAATGTTTTTCGGGACATGTTCATTGAAAAACGATGAATTTGGCCTTTCGCCCATAGAGCCCAGAGTGCCCACAAAGTACATAATCAGCAACTTCCGGTTTATCAGTATTTCATGAATAACTCCTAAAAAATCAATAATACAAAAATATGTTTCATGCAAAAGTAATAGTAAATTACATTTTCTAAAACATTTATAAATAATAGTATATACCTAAATATCATATTTATGGAGATATTTTGAAAACCGGAAATGAGCTTTGAAGAATGAAGCTCTACTTCCGGTTAACCGATATATTCCAAAAACTAATCAACTCTAACGACTGTAATAAAAGCACTATATATGAAGTTTGGTATTGATACAACTAATAGTTTTCACGTTAGAGCGCCCACTATCACACACACACACACACACAGATATCATTCTGAAAATGGTCAAAACATGTTCTAGGGACCCCAAAACGTGTATTTCCGTTGAAATCTCGAAGTCGATTTTTTTCATGAAAACAATACTTTTTCTATACTTCATATATGGAGAAAGTAAAAAGTGAAAAAAAACTGCAAAAAATGACCCAAAGTTGCCTATTGTGGGCAACTGGACCATTTTCGGTAAAAACGGGTATCATATTTGGGTTTAGCGACCCCAAAAACAAAAATATCAGATAAAAAAGTAAAAAAAAGGTATAAAAAGGCACTTATAGAAAAATCTCACGCGTTACGTGGTTTTTTCGACCGACACCCCGTCCTGTTACAACGAGCGCAAAGAAGTATTACTTCAAAAACCGACTATGGATAAGAGTTTATCAAAAGTATGACGAAATAAGCTTCCCAAACAGACGAAATGAAATCCTTGACCTTCATATAACACGATTTAAAATTAACTTTATCTAAGTTTATAACAATTTTTATCAGTGATTAAAGTTAACATAATTGCACTCTTTCGATTGTTTATAATGATGGTAAGTACGATAATTCGCTAAAAATGGTTTGCCTGTCCAAAGTGGAGATTTGAAATTAGGTGAAAATTAATTTGAAAGTAAAACAAATGGTGCAAAAGTAATTTATAGGAAATATTTCATAAGTATAGTCTCTTCATTTACTCAGATTAACATGGATTTTGCTCATCTTAAAAAGGGGATCTTTCTTACAGAAAACAAACGATCTTTGGTCTATGTAAGTGGAACATTTTTTGTGGAATTGACATTTAATTTAGCTGAACTTATCAACTGGAAAATAACTAAAGAAATGAATAGAATTGAATGCAGCATTCAAAGTAACTCTCATTTTGATTTTCGATAGCAGATTATTAAATCATTTCCAAAACAATACAAATGAATTTAACTGAATGCAACATTCGGTATCAAATTAACTCACATTTTGTTTTTCGGAAATTGATCATTTAAATCACTTCCAACGATTGATTATGCTAATCAATGTGAACGAAAACAGCAACTTTTCTCTTCTTCCTAACTTCAAATAGGCCAAAACGCAGGATCTCAGATCCTTATTTTGTATTTTATAAACCAGATGGGATCGACTAGAAAATTTTATCAGTTAATCAAGTTGACTTAAACGTTTTGGCTATCATCAACACTGAAAGATAGATGTATTCACTTGCTTTAGGTGGTTTTTTATATTGATTTTAAAGTTTCTTAAAATCTACTAAACTAATAACTGTATCTAACATTTAATGGGATAAAAGAATTGAAAACACTATACATCCAATGAAGGTAATGAAAAAGAACCAAAGGAACGCTAGTTTACGCAAATAGCTATTTCTTAAAATTTTCCTGTTTTGTTGTTGATTGATTTCTAATGATATCTCGAAGGTTTATGAAAATCATTGGTTAGAAATAATAGCAAAAAAAGCTTGAAAAGATGAATGTATATATGGAGAAAGTAATTTTGGATTTAGAATTTTCCGAAGCTTAAATTTCTAGGGGAGTGATCTTTCTATGGTTAATATATGTTTAATTCAACTCCTGGAAGCACTTTCACAACTTCGTTTTCTATATAAACAAGCACCTTATTTTCGCTTTGAGGTCCACTATCATCCAATTTTATTTGTAATAGCAGGTATTATTTTATTATTACTCCAATATTATTCTTATAACCTTTTTACTTTCTCCATATACGTAGTGTAGAGAAAGTATTGTTTTCATGAAAAACATCGACTTCGAGATTTCAACGGAAATACATGTTTTGGGGTCCCTAGAACACTTTTGACCCTTTTCAGAATGATGTTTGTGTGTGTGTGTGTGTGTGTGATTGTGGGTGCTCTAACGTAAAAACTTTTAGTCGTATCAATACCAAACTTCATATATAGTACTGTGGTGTGTGCTGTCAGAGTTGATTAGTTTTTGGAGTAAATCAGTAAACCGGAAGTCGAGCTTTATTCTTTGAAGCAAATTTCCGTTTTTGAAAACTATCTCCATAAACATGATATTTAGGTATATTCTATTATTTATAAAAGTTTTATAAAATGTAATTTACTATAACTTTTCTATTAAACATATTTTTGTATCGCTGATTGTTTAGGAGTTATTCGTGAAATACTGATAAACCGGAAGTTGCTGATTATGTACTTTGAGGGTGCTCTGGGCTCTATGGGCAAAAGGCCGATTCCATCGTTTTTCATCGAACATGATCCGAAAAACATTATTTATAATGTTTGTGATGCAAAAGATAATATGATATAAATAAATCACTTATCTTCCAAGTTTAGATTGAATATAGAGTTCGAAAATACAGTTGTAGATAAATGTGTACATCTTATATATGGAGAAAGTCATGTGCTGGCCACATCAGATTTTTTTCTAATTTTTCATACTTCTGTTGACCTAATTAACAGTAGTTTATATTCTCTTAATTATCAAATCATAATTAAGCATAATCTTTGCGAAAACGTTCATCTTGGTATGTAGAGCATTAACTGAAATAACCAATTTCATTCTAAATCTGCATTGATGGAAAATTTTATGTTAGGACGAAATATGATCAGCAAAAGTTATTGTCCAATATTTTATGAAGAAGAGTGAATTAGGCATGAGATTTGAGCCGATTTAACGAAATACGAATGTAATTCTTTCATAATACAATGCTGCTTCTACAGCAGCAAAAGCAATGACTTTCAGCAATTATTTATAAAAATTATAACATCACAAGAGCCTTCAAAACGTGCCAGGCAGAAAGAGGAAGATGAAAACATGCTCAAAACAGAGAATCTCAAAGATTCACTCTTCTCGAGTTATGCTGGTTGCATCTTAGGTGGTAACTTTTTTATGCTGCTTGCTGTATACTATTAGCTTAACTTATAAGATGTTTGAAAAAAAATAAACTCGGGCGTGTTTTTGGAAATTTAGTCATGTTTGACCCTCTGTATCCAAGTAACTCATACTATTTATGGAAAATGACTTGCTATCATCAATGATCAGCAATCATTTGGCTGTATATATGCAGAGTTTCAAGTTTGTATCTCAAAGAAAGCAATTTTGGACTTTTGTCTGGCTTTTTTCGATTTTGGACTGGCGATGTGCGATTATACGATGGCCAGGATGATCAATTTCTTGTCACTTTTCCTGTGGGTTTCACGTTATGGCCTACACGCTGCAAAATTTTCAAGTCATGGATGCTTGTGGTTTAGCCTGTGAATTAGTATCCGACCTATCTATCTATGGAATGATAGGAAGTTATTGCTTAGCAAGAAGATGTATCTATTATATATAGATGCTTCTCCGGATTCATTCATATATATAGGGATATAGATAGATAGGATACTAATTCACAGGCTAAACCACAAGCGTCATTGACTTGAAATTTTTACGACGTATTGGCCAGAACGTGTAACCTCCAGAAAAATTGCGATTTTGAACCTCAGTGTCATGGGTTCGATTCCAGAAGGCCCCAAAGTCGCGATTTTTCCTGTTTAAAAGCATTGCTTTGATTTTCGGGAATTTTTATAAAATACTTCCCGGATAGGTAGAGAATCGAAACTCTAGGTGCCTATATATATTGTCATGATCTATCGACAATATTAATTATTTTTTCAGCAAATATCCTGTGTTTGATGCTAGGACGAATCAAATATCTGCCCTTTAAAATACATTGATTTAGTTTTTCATTATTATTTTTTTATGTACTTATCGAAATGATAGGAAGTTCTTGCTTATATGGAAGATGTATATTAAGACAAGGGTTTTGAAAAAAAATTAGATAAGACCGTACTGTTCCTGGGTTCGATGCCGGGGCACATTAAAATTTCTCTCACAAGGAATATAAGGGAAAAGTAGGACGCCATTTGAGGCAGTTTCAGTCATTATTTCTGCCTGAATTTTCACTCATAGTTAAAGATGGTGATCTTCTATTGTGCTGCATAGTAAGTAGACCAGGAAGACCCGGGTCCGATGCCGGACGATTAAATTTCAGCGAAATTTAAGAATATTTTCATTCCTTTTCTTGTTCTTTTGAGGACAGTCCCGATATGATGCCGACATGAAATTAGTGTTGTTGATCTGCTTGCAGTATGCAAGCTACATTTTACTCATTTTACTTTTTAGTCCCATCTTCCATTTAACCATAAACATTTACAATACATTTGACATAGTATACAAAAAAATTCAAATTATTTAAAAAAATGAAATACAAGTGCATAAAAATATTTAAAAAATACAACTATATAAATCTATATAACAAAATGTAAAAGAATACTAATATAATACATCCTTATACAAAGTACAACTCTGTTAAATATGTTACCAAAAAAAAAAAAAAATGAATACAGTAGAACCTTGATTAATTGTTCCCACATTTGTCGTTTTCCCATATTTATCATTTATTTTCTACAGTCCCGACTTAGGCCCATAAGGAGACATGTAAAGTAATACCGCATTCATCGTTCATCGAAATATTATTTTCCCTCATCCATCGTTCAGATTTATGGCCCAATCGAGGAAGAAAGACAAAGTATTAGGAATTGCGACAAAAGTTTTCTTTGAGAGCTTGGCATGAACTTTCTTTAAGGCTGTCGTAGCACTAGCTCAAAACGGCCGATTTTTTTAACACTTCCGGGGCTGTTTTAATACATTGTATCCTATTGGAGAGCTTTCACATGGGTGCGCGTGCGAGCCCTGTTTGTCCATCTCAGTTTACTGGCATATTTCACTCTGTTTGTACCGTCTCTAGGAGTTCAGTACGTTCTTTTTTGAAATCTTTAGGGGTTTTCTTTGGATAAACTTTCATTATGTATTTGTTTTAATAATGTGGGCTGAGTCTACAATTCCAGTTTCGATCGTTTTCCCACATTCATCGTCCTTTTCCCTCGGTCCCTTCAAAAACGATAGATCAAGGTGCTACTGTGCTATTATAATACAGACTTATACAAAATTGAAATACTATCACATACAAGTGTTGAAATACAAACTTAGCATATAAAAGAAAAAGAGCAAATCCAATAAATACTTAATAAATTAAAGGGTGTGGTGGTGCAATTCTGTTCAAAGAATAATAGTTAAGTAATGTGCTTCGTAAATGATGGTGGAGATGGTGAATTACTAAGCTTAGGAGATAGTGCGTTTCAGTGTCTACAGGAGGTAACATGATTTGTTGCATTTATTAGATCTATGAATCGGTATTTGAATTAAATTAGATCATCTTAAGGAAGTTTTCTCGGGTTACCAACTGGGTTACAGACAGGAACGGGTCCGACGTTTCGACTATTATCTCCATTGTCAACTTCAGGGATGAAGTGCTGAGTAATGGAAGAAGGTCTGGTATATATAGGACTGAAGTCCCTTTCACTTTTCTCATTGTCTGCGGTGGTGGTTAACTCCTATTGGCTGGTGGCTCACTGCGATTCTGCGGAGAATTGGTTTCCAAGTCTTGTGGACGGGGTATCCTCCATCTCTATTGATGTTATTCTCAGTCAGTTCAATTTCGATTGATTCTTTATCAGTCGGTCCCAAAAACGTGGGGCTTTGCATATAACTTTGGTGTCTCCAAAGTTTATTTGATGTTTTCGCTCTAGACAATGCTCAGCGACTGCCAATTTCTCGGGCTGTTTTAATCTGATGTGGTGGTCATGCTCCTTAATCCACGTCTCAATAGTCCTGGCTGTTTCACTGATATATCGTCAGGAGACTTCCCAATTTTCTAGGTGGTTTGTTGATTGTCCGTGTGTTATTTTTGGTGAGGATTCTTGATATTATTCTTGAGACAGGGGCCACGTAGGGGATGCAGGCGGTGGCTGTAGGCTTCTCTTACTCTTCTTTGCACTCCTTGTGAGTTCTGGAATTGGCCCTTTTAAGGGCCCCATTTACTTCCTTAATCGAATGTCCATTTTGAAGGAAGGTCGTTCTAAGGGGTTTAAGTTTACTGGAAATATCCTCTTGTGGACAAGTGATGGGCTCAATTTATCAGAAGATCGACAAAATCAATATGATTTATGATATTTTTGAATTGATTTTTAAATCCGATTCAGTTTCGATTTTCTTACAACTGATTCCGATTTTTTCCGATTCGATTTTATTCTGATTCCGATGCAATTCAATGTGAATCGATTCATCTTTAAACATCGGATACTAGATGGCAGTACCATAGTATGCCAATTAATATGATTTGGACTATTTGGGTTATATTATTTTCTAAACTACGATGTCACTACTCGCAGTGATAGTTGCAGCAGAAGCAATTATGTCATGGAATTTAACCTAAAATGCTATGTAAAGGAAAATTATAAATTAATATACGTTATTCAGTCAATATAAATGGATTTTAACACAATTTTGAGAGTAGATGACGAACATGATGTATATCTTTTGCATCCAATTCCTGGAACTATCATTCAGTCATGTTAATCTATAAACATTCATCGTTTTTAAGTATTATCTGTTGTTATTTCCTTTCTTCCTTTTAACGATATGTAAATGTTCATATGTAATAGATTTTCACTGTATTAATTAGGATTTTTTATACTAGTGATCTGCTGCAGTAATAGGTATCCCAAATTGCAGTTCAAGAATTCTCATACCGTGACTTCTATATTCAATAGAATTCCAGGAATTCAATACCAATATTTTTACGATATGAATACGATTCTGATTTTATCATAAAACATTCCGATACTAGACGATTCAAATCGATTTCGCTAAACCAATTTTCTGCTCCGAATTGCCCATCTCTACTGTGGACAGATACTGAGGTTCATTGTGAAAGTTGATGGAAAAGAAAAGTTGAAGAAGATGAAGCTTTCTTCAGTTATTTAACTTGAGGAAGGATAGCAGTCTATAATAGGGCGAAATATGCTCAAATTTTCTCTAATCACTGATAAAATGAACGCATGAATTTTGTGTCTTTTGTATTTTAGCTGAAAAATCATCAGACAGATCTTGATACACGGCATCACAATAATCTAAATATATATTAAGACTCGGTTCAAGGAAAAAAAATTGATAAGACCATGCTGTTCCTCAGTTTGATGCCAGAGGACATTAAAATTTTTCACATAAGGAATATATTTTCAATGTCTTGCGAACGCTAACTCCGTAATATCTCTATTCTGAATTTGTCAGCTGAGAATTGATTCACAATTGCAATACAAGAGTAAACACAATTTACTCTTTCCAAATCACAGGATGGAGATGTTTGACGAATCCTTTGTAGTAACTGCCATTAAGTTTTGGAATGCCCTTTCGCCTCTCATAAAATCATCCATTTCAAGCTGTTCTTTTGAAAAAAATCCTTCTCTCATCTTCTAGTAAATCAATCACACAATTGATATTTCTACCCCTTGATACAGCTACTTCTGCACTGATTTACATTCTGATGACTGTCATTTTTCACTGCACAATTTAATATATTACTTATCCTTTTTATTTTATATTTCTTAGGTCCTCATCATAAAAAATATTTGCATTTGTGTTTATTAATTTACCATTTTTAATGAACTGTTAAATTTTTCATATCTCCTTTTAGTAAGTGTAATTTTTGAAACAATTTTTATTATTTGAATGTTCTATTTTATTTTATTACTCTTTTTTTGTAAGTTCGTTTGAATGTTATATCTTATATTTTGTCGTATCAATTGTTTCCTCATGGTTTACTATTGCAGTTTTTCCTGTTTATGATTTTCTTTTATTATTAATTAGTAATTTAGCTATAGTAATATTGCTTTTGTAACTTCCATGTTATACACAGCTTTCTTAAACATCTTTTAGCTTGTACTATCAGTAGGTTTGCGCAGGTTTTTCACACCCCACTTCTCTGTGGGTGTTTTCCTGCTGTGGATATTTCTTCCTAAGGTATCACCTTAGGTTTTTTTTTTTACTTCCACTCGTTCTAAAGTTTTCCTCTCTGTTTCTAATCACCTACGCGCAAGTTTTTGTGTGCATAATATCATTGATGTAAGGTTAGATGGAAGAAGAGACTTTTCAGCCGCAATCTTGCCTTTAATAAAGACCTTAATTTAGTAAAGACCTTATATGTGAAAAGTAAGACGTTGTTTTAGGCAGTTGCAGCCAATATTTCTGCTTGAATTTTCACACATAGTTAGAGATGGTGATCTTCTATTGTTCTGCATAGGAAGTATCACCAGGAAGACCCGGGTTTGATACCGGACCGTAAACATATCTTCCCTTTAAAACATATTGATTGAATTTTCATAGTTCTTTCACAGTCTTTTCCTTAAAGACAGATAACACTTTGTATGTGTAATTATAGTTATGTTATGCTATAAACCACTTATTTCCATTATGCAAGCAGCATTTTACTCGTACATAATAGACATATGTAGATAGATAGGATACTATTTCACAGGCTAAACCACAAGCGTCATTTACTTGAATTTTTTACAGCGTATAGGCCCTAATGTGAAACCCCCAGAAGAAAGGCGACTTTGAACCTCAGTGTCATGGGTTTGAATCCAGAGGGCCCCAAAGTCACGATTTACCCATTTAATTGCATTGCTTTGATTTTCGGAAATTTCTAAAAAATACTTCCCAGATAGGTAGAGAATCAAAACTCAAGGAACCTACAGAATTGCACATGATCTATCAAAAACCTTAACAACTTTTACATAAAATGTTCTGGGTTCGATGCTAGGATGATGCAAAAATCTCCCATTTAAAATACATTGAGGTAGTTTTTGATTATATTTTTTGATGCACTTATCGAATTGATTGGAAGTTCTTGCTTAGTTGGAAAATTTATATTAAAACCAGGTTTAAGAAATAATTTAGATAAGACCGTACTGCTCCTGGGTTCGATGCTGGGGCACATTAAAATTTCCCACATAAGGAATGTATGGGAAAAGTAGGACGTTGTTAGAGGCAGTTGAACCCAATATTTCTGCTTGAATTTTCAAACATAGTTAGAGATGGTGATCTATTGTTCTGCATAAGAAGTATTACCAGGAAGACCCAGGTTCGATGACAGATGGTTAACATATCTCCCATTTAAAGCATATTGCTTGGATTTTCATAATTCTTTTGCCGCCCTATCCTTGAAGACAGATAGTTGACACATTGCATGCATTTATCTATATCTATTATGTATTGAACCATTTGCTTGCAGTATGCATGCAGCATTTTACTTGTGCCTATGTACACATTCATAGGAGATCAAAATTCTAACCATGTTCCACAAGTGTCACTGACTTGAAATTTTTACGACGTATTGGCCATAACGTGTAACCTCCAGAAAAAAGCCGACTTTGAACCTCGGTTTCATGGGTTCGATTCCAGAAGGCCCCAAAGTTGCGATTTTCTCCATAAGAATACATGGTGGGGATTTTCAACAAATTATTTGAGGCACTTCCCGGAAAAGGAGAGAGTTGTAATTCGAGGGATCGCTAGAAGCCGTGCATATCCAACGAAAACTGTTAAGACATCATCGATGATTATCCTTGGTTCGATGCTAGGTCAGGGCAAATATCTCCCATTTAAAATGCATTGTGGCGATTTCCAATATTTAAAAAATTTCCTTTCCCGATAAGATGGAAACTTGAAACTCACCATGTATATAGACCTCATGAATTTATTTTATGTACACCGTTTAACGTTTCGCTGATGGTCCTTGGTTCGATCCCAGATAGTCATTTACATTCCTCAATGCTTTTCTTATGGGGATAACAGAATCATATTTTAGGTCCTTCCCAGTATGATATCGAATTTAAAATTTGAATTAAATATGTTTTATTTCCACAAGGGCCCTCTATGTATTCACTTCTGTCAATAGGTCCTGGGTTCCACACCAGGGTTATCCAAAATTAGTAATTTCTGCTATTTAAAATTAATTGTGGCAATTTTTTAGAATATTTTCATTCCTCTTTTTTCTTTTGATATGATAACGACTTGAATTTTGTTTCATGATTATCTTCAATTTAGGTTTTTCGAAGAAATTATTCCCATGCTCTTAAAGAGAATTGTACATAACGAAGTCAATCATCACTGATTTCATTTATTTACAATGAAGTACAGTAGTTACGAATTTGAACGCAAGAGGAATATTCATATGTCAACAAGATGAATAAAAATTGATTGCTACAAATGTAAATACAGAGAGAAATTGGAAGAAAAGAAGTCAAGAATTTTTCACAAACGAATTTGATTTGTAAGCAACTAAATTCGGCAGAGTAATGGGCTTAAGATTATTGAAATTGGTCGCTTTTAAATGAAAATCTTTGGTTCCGTATGTATAAATAGTACGAGTAAAATGTAGCTTGCATACTGCAAGCATATCAACAACACTAATTTCATGTCGGCATCATATCGGGACGGTCCTCAAAAGGAAAAAAAAAGGATTGAAAATATTCATAAAATTCGCTGCAATTTCATCGTCTGGCATCGAACCCGGGTCTTCCTGGTGAACTTACTACGCAGCACAACAGAAGATCACCATCTATAACTATGAGTGAATAATCAAGCAGAAATATTGGCTGCAACTGCCTCAAACGACGTCCTACTTTTCACATATATTCCTTATGAGAGAAATTTTAATGTGCTCTGGCATCAAACCCAGGAATAGCACGGTCTTATCTAAATTTTTTTCTAAAACATGATTCCTAATATACATCTTCTACTAAAGCAAGATATCCTATCCTATCATTTCGATAAGTGCATTAGAATAATTAATGAAAAACTACCTCAATGTATTTTAAATGACAGATTTTTGCATTGTCCTAGCATCGAACCCAGGATATTTTCCATTAAAGTCATTTATGTTTTTCATAGATCATGACCATATATATAGGCTCTTTGAGTTTTAATTCTCTACTTATCCGGAAAGTATTTTTAAAAATTCCTGAAAATCAAAGCAATGCATTTAAACGGGGAAAATCGGGACTTTGGGGCCCTCTGGAATCGAACCCATGACACTGAGGTTCAAATAGGAATTTTTCTGGATAAAAGATTTAATTTTTCCTTTAATTTTGGCGTTCAACTTCAAAGTCAAGCCCTCATATTTTAATAGTCAATTAAATTTTGGGCCGAATTTGAATTCAAGCTTGAATATCTGGGGCATTAAAATGAGAAGAAACTCTTTCAAAGAGAGAATTTAGGAATACGTGAAGAAGGAGAGGAAACTCAGAATATACAATTATGATTAATGCAACCTGAGGATCAAATTTGAGGTATAAAATAAAAAATCGCCATGCATGTAAATGGCATATTGAAAAGTGGTAGGTTATCTTCAATAAAGTTTAGTTTACGAAATAAATTCAAGGAATTGTAAGCTGTGCTCTGTGCTTTTATTTATATTTTATATGGCATATGTATTAGGGTGGTTCGGAAAAAACTCTTTAAATTTCAGATCACTACAGTGCGGAAAAGTTGCGATTGGTATATACACGAAAAAAGCACTAATTATTATTTTTTTATAAATTTGTCTTCCGGTCACGCAATGCCATCAAAGTTAGCAAATGATTGTGAAAAAACTTAATTTTTCATAATTTTTTTAAACGTGCCAGATGGTTTTAATTGCGTTCCTATACCATTAATTAACTACTAAAAGTATGTGAAATCAATATATATGCACTTATTGTACATTTGTTTCATATCTTCCGGTCGCACAACATAGTCCAAGATGAGTAAAATTAGTAGTTTTTGCAAGATTTCAAAGTTTGACTGTTTAGTACATTTTAATCATACAAATTTTAGAGATGCTATATTTTTATTCTATTTCAATGATAATTGGATAATAAATAATAACAATAATGTATTTAAATCCAAGCATATAATATAAACTTTGAAATTCAAGTGGAATTTGGTCGGGCAGCTTCGTCAAAAACAGCAGAGTAGGCTTGTATCAAACGATCTGAAATTTAAAAAAGTTTTTTTCGAACCACCCTAATACATATGCCATATAAAAAATATATAAAAGCACAGAGAGTATATGCATTTAGTGTGCTAGTTTAGTAAGACAGTATGCAAGCAACATTTACATGTATATTTATCTATTATATATAGATGCTTCTCCGGATTCTTTCATGTAGATAGATAGGATACTAATTCACAGGCTAAACCACAAATGATCTGGATCTCAAATTTTTTACGACGTATTGGACATAACGTGTTACCGCCTGAAAAATTGCGATTTTGAACCTCAGTGTCATGGGTTTGATCCCAGAAGGCCCGGTTTTATCCATAAGGATACATGGTGGGGATTTTTGAAATTTTTTTGAGGCACTTCCCGGAAAATTAGAGAGTTGAAATTCGAGGGATCGCTAGAAGCCGTGCATATCCAACGAAAATCAGAAAGACATCTTCAAAGATTATCCTAGGTTCGACGCTAGGTCAGGGCAAAAATCTTCCCTTTAAAATGTATTGTGGCGATTTTTAAGATTTTTTTTGGGTCTCTTCCTGATGACATGGAAACTTGAATCTCGGCACGTAGATAGAGATCATGAATATATTTCATAATCTAATTTTAGCAATTCTCTGATGGTCCTTGGTTCGATCCCAAAGGCCATTTACATTCCTCAATGCATTTCTTATGGAGTTAACGGAAACAAATTTTAGGTATTTCCCTGTCATGATATCGACTTTAAACTTTGCATTAAATAAGATCAAGTCTTAACAAATCATACTTTTCATTCTTAGCTTCGATTATGTCCTGGGTTTGACACCTTCCGTCTCTACAATCAGTAACTGATCTGATTTTCAAGAATTATTTTGAAATCCTTCCCAAGAAAATAGAAACTTGAAATTCGGCATATATATAGAGATCATAGATACATTTCAAATGCAGGTTTTACGATTCCTTGATGGTCCTTGGTTCGATCCCACAAAGCCATTTACATTACCCATCGTATTTCAGATGGGGGTGATGGAGTCTAATTTCAGGACCTTCCCAGTATGATATGGACTTCAAACTTTGCATTAAATAAGATCAAGTCATAACAAGTTATAATATCTATTCGCATCTGCCAATAGGTCCTGGGTTCAACACCAGGCGTCTACAAAAATTAGAAATTGCTATGATTTTTAAGATTTTTTTAAACCCCTTCTCGATAACATTGAAACTCGAAACTTGGCATGTGAATAAAGATTATAAATACCTTTTATAAGCTTGCGGTATGCAAGCTACTTTTACTTGTATTGTATATCCGACTAATGACAAATTTTACAAACAACCAGATGTAATGAATGTGACAGGTTTGTAAGTCTCGGAAATTGATTTTTTTAATTACATTATATAAACTGAATAACTGTCAAAAGAGACATTTAAAAAAATCTGATGTGGCCAGCACATGACTTTCTCCAAATATACCTGTAAGATGTAAATAGTTATCTACGACAGTATTTTCGATTGAATCTAACGTAAACTTGGAAGATACATACAAATACATTTTTTGTAATTTTTTTAGATACCTGTATATACCTAAATATCAGATTAATGGAGGAATTTTGCAAAAACGGAAACAAGCTTCGAATAATAAAGCTCGACTTGTATTCAACCGATTTTCTCCAAAAACTAATCAACTCTAACGACACGAACCAAAGTGCTATATTTGAAATTTGGTGTAGCTACAACAAACAGTTTTAATGATAGAGCGCCCACAAAGTACATAATCAGCAACTTCCGGTTTATCAGTATTTCACAAAGTACTCCTAAACAATCAGTGATACAAAAATATGTTACTTAAAAAAGTTATAGTAAATTACATTTTCTAAAACCTTATTTGTAATAATATAAACCTAAATATAATATTTATGGAGATATTTTGCAAAAACGGAAATTTTCTTCGAAGAATAAAGCTCGACTTCCGGTTGACCGATTTACTCCAAAACCTAATCAACTCTGATAGCACCTACCAAATTGCTATATATGAAGTTTGGTGTTGATACGACAATTAGTTTTAACGTTAGAGCGCCCACAAGCACAGATACACATTCATACATACACACACACACACACACACACAGACATCATTCCGAAAATGGTCAAAACGTGTTCTAGGGACCCCAAAACATGTATTTCCGTTGAAATCTCGAAGTCGATGTTTTTCATGAAAACAATACTTTCTCTATACTTCGTATATGGAGAAAGTAAAAATACTGTGCAAGCATAATTCACAATTGAACAGTAACGAATTTCGCTTAAGTTAGCGTAATAATTGGAGATTCTTAATTGCTGAATAATCTCGCAAAACTGCCAAATATTAGTACATATAAATATCTTTAAATCTCAAAACAAACTTAAATATACTGATCATTTCCTAAGCAAACCAACACACACTCTTTTACTGAAATATCTCACATAATTGCTAAATAAAAGTAGCTATTTTAAGTCTTATACTCGTAGTTAATAAGTGTAAGAAACTTATGTTGTACTCTTTGAACGTACGTTATGATTGCCATTACTTCTGCAGGACATGATCCCCACTATGAGCATTTCTTCGAGGGGCAGAGGCCGAAAGCACTCTTTGACGGGACGCAGTGGTCCTGGAAGGCCTCCGAAGCAAGTGAAGGTGAAAGAGGAGGAAGAAATACAGGAAGTGGAAGAGGCGGACGCTAAACCAATCATCATGGGTATGTAAAATAATTATAATAAATGGCCTTTATTCAGGTGGGATTGAGACTAGTTAGTCTCTTCTTACACCTAACCCATCGTTATATGCGAAACAGAAAGAAAGAGATAGTTTGCAAAAGTACACGAAGAAAAGTACCCCGGTAATCTGGACACTCGATAATCCGGAACCCTCGGTAATCCGGACGGTCCATTGGGAGTTATGCAAACCTGCAACTTCTTCTTGTGAACATATAAACACGCATATTAGTAACAAGAAACGAGAGAAGGACAGACTATTTGAAAAATTTCTCCATTGGCTGCAATGATGTGATGGAGAGCGAAGTATTTCGTTTATTGTGATAACACATTTAACTTGTGATACTTTTCTGAGACAGCATTTTTCCATTTGAGGAATGCTTAATATGTGCAAGACTAAACAATTTCGAAAGACAATACATTTTCAGTTGCAGCAAGGTATCACCTCTCAAAACATCACGTTCATTGAGGATGACCATGGATGGGATGGGCTATAGAGAAAAACTATCTAGCAATGAAAGTGCGGTAGAGCCATTTAGAACCGAGTTACTGCGTGTAATCAATGAGAAAAATCTGAGTTCTGAACAGATTTACAATACCGACGAATCAGGGTTGTTCTGGCGAATGTTATCTGACAAAACTTTAGCTGATCGTAATGAAAAAGTGGCACCAGGAAGGAAAGTAATTAAAGTGAGGATTGCATTTATGTCATATGCAAATGTGACTGGCAAACATAAGCTTCCTCTGTTTGCTGTCGGAACAGCCAAAAAACCCCATACCTATGTGCTATCGAGGGCAAAAAAACGCTTAGGTCACACGAAAATTATTTTTGGATTGGTTTAAAACAGAATTCGTTCCAGCAGTTCGACAGAATATGAAATCCGTCAATTTACCACAACGTGCTTTATCGTTGCTTGATAATTGTCCTGGCCATCCTTCTGCAGAAGAATTGAGCACTGATGACGGTGAAATTTCCGCAATGTTTTTACCCCCTAACACGACTGCGCCGATCCAACCCATGGATCTGAATGTTATTCAAAGCATTAAGTTAGGATATCGTGAGTTGCTTGTTACAAATATTCTTAATGATCCTGTGCACAATGAAAATTTGGAAAATGCACTGAAAAAGGTAAAAGATGTCGTGTTCAATCTAGCTAACTGCTGGGCATCTGTCTAAATTATTGATCAGCAAGTCGTGGAAAAATGTACTCCCAAATTTTATTGGTTCGGAAGTTTTAGAAAATGTGCAAACTGAATAAATTCAGCTTCACTCATTAATCAGTTACAAAATTCGAACCCAATATCTAACCCTGAAGCTCTCCGGTGGGCTGTTGAGGCTGACGACAGTTTGGCTCGAAACGAAGCTTTAACAGATGACAAAATTATCAGAACAGTAGGGACAGAAGATGATGATGATGACGACGACGACACCCTATCACGCAATACATCATTAAAGTGGGTGGAGGAGCAAAATTTTGAAGCACATGAAATTATGCTCTTTAGACGTTTTAGAGACCGCGCACTTGATTTAAAAATAAGAACGGTCGCGCAAAAGAAAATGACTGACGTATTTGCTTGCTGATAACATTCATTCACTTTCTATGTTGTAATACATTATGTAATATATACATTCATTATCTCTGTAATATAACTTTCGAGAAAAAATGTTTTTTATGTTACTTATGTTACCCTCCCCTTACTATCAATAGCCTTGCTGACCGACTCTTGAAATTCTTTAGACTTCCCACCCCTTAGAGCTTCTAAATTCCATTTGGGTGCACGTATTGGTCTAATGATCTTTTTAAACTTAAGCTCGGTTTTCATCATGACCAGGTTATGATCCGAGTCGACATCAGCACCAGGAAAACTTCACGAGTTTTTAACACTATTTCTAAGCCTCTTTGTTACCAAAATGTAATCAATTTGGTACCTATCTGTATCCCCGGGCTTTTTCCATGTGTACCTTTGTCTGTTGTGGTGCTGAAAGAGTGTGTTTGTGATGCATAGATTATTTCTTTTGCAAAAGTCGATCAGTTTCTGTCCTCTGTCGTTCCTTTTCCCTAAACCGAATCCTCTCACCTCTTCACCATCTTTGCTTTGCCCGACTACCGCGTTCCAGTCTCCCATAACAACGAGATTCTTATTGCCCTTAACCCTTCCCATAACCTCCTCTATTTGTTCATAGACCATATCTACATCATCCTCACTGTAATCACTAGTGGGCAAGTACACCTGAACTTTAACCGTGTTTACTGGTTCAGACTTTATTTCTACCGACATAACGAGATCGCTTATTAGCTCGGTGGCTATCAGGGATTCTCCCGCTTTCTTATCCAACACTACAGCTACTCCCCTCTGGCTAGTATTTCCCCCACTGAAAATGACTCTAACATCATCGCTCCAGAAGTCTCCCTCGTCTTTCCACCGCACTTCGCATAACCCTAGTACATTTATGTTGAACCTCTTCATTTCTAACTTTACGTTTTCCAATTTCCCTTTCCTGAGCATTGTCCTAACATTCCATGTCCCCACCCTCGTTTCCATCTTCTCTCTTCTTTTGTTGTCATTCCTTGTGTAAGGGTTTCGTGGAATGACAACCGAGATGGCCTTACTCCCATCACTGCCGGGCATGACACTCATCCTAGAAGGCTGACTAGGAGACTATGTCAGATCGATGTTCAGAATCATGATGTGACTTATATCATTCGAAAGTAGACAGTGAGTCGGTAAAAAGTGATACGGGTTTTTCTCCCATAGGCCCGGGTTCGAGAGAAAATGGGGAAAGAAGATTTGCTTATCAAACATTATCTTTTAACTTCCACTCCCTTTTCACCGTTCAGGTGGCGCAGTGGTAGAGCGCTGAGCTTCAAACCCGTTGGTCGCTGGTTCGCGTCCGGAATGTTTTGATTTTTCTTCCTTTGCTTTAAAGCTTTATTTGCGATGAATATCGCGAGTTTGTTATAAAAGTCACCGTAGCTAATTATTTTGAATTTACCACAGTAATGAACCGCAAAAAAAATCACAAATATATTATAGATCCAACTACCCCTAACAGCCCCGACGAAATTTTTAAGAAGACTTGCAGAATTGGTTAGGCTGACGTTCTACGCTCAGCAAAACCTACTTAATTGAAAACGAAGATATTACGATATATACACTTAACCAATTTCATTTAGCACGATTCTTAACCACCAGTACAAACGGTGATGGTTGTTTAACTGTGTCCAGTATTCACAAATTTTACATTCAAAAATTTGATCTGATTTATTAAATCTGCAGAACTTTGCTGATGGCCTTGTGGTCACAAATCACAAATTTTACTTTAAAAAACTTTAAACTTTTAAAATAGAAAAGAAGAAACATAATAGGCATATAATAAAATGCACAGAAACTCACACACGAAAAGCAATCCACCATATACGTAGAACAACAATATCCTAACATCGTTCCATGATACCATGTATTTCCTGAATAGATATTTGTTGTTCAATTAGATGAAAGTTACAATTCCTTGATATTCAATGATAACATGGTCCTTCAAGAAAGGCGGGCAGCAATGGGTTTAGTTGCTGTTTTGAGCTTTTCGGTTACAATATATCACAATGTAGTATGAAAGTGAAGCATACATGGAACGTTTTAGTCTGAGTTCTGTATACGATAAATGTATTTGGTTAAGTGAGCTATGAAATAAAATATTACTGAATTATAGTGTTAGTGAAACTAATGATTCATATTGCTTGCAATTATGTTATTTCTAAAGATTGTAATTAATTCTTTTAATTTACATTAATATCCCTATTTATTAATTTATATTAATATCTATGTACTTCATTTTTGAATAATCTCACTACTTACATGACTTTTCCGATTATCTTCGTTGATACATGGTCTCGTATCTTCTACATAAGCTTATGTCATCACAGTATGTATTTCCGAAAAACTCATTGACCGTGCAGATATTTGCTGTCCATTTTGATGAAAGTTACATTTTTCAACCTTCAGTAATAAAATGTATGGAATGAATCCTTAAAAAATATTAAAATTCCTCAAACCTTCATCATGGCGTATGAAATTAGTATTGTCAACAAATTTGTTTTCAATTTAAACAATGGTCGTTGTCATAGATTTAATCTTCGAAAGGAGGAGAAAAAACCGAAATAAATTGGCATTCAAACTAAAATTTTGTGAATATCATGTATCGGAATGTTAAAATCAGTCCCAAGAAAAGAAAACTTTGATCTTTTAGACATAATATAGCCCAAGTCTCACTGCTGAATGCGCACATTTTCTTATTTTAATGAACGAAAGAAATTTGCTCTGCATGGCCATTTTTCGTTTCCCCCATTTAATCCTATTGAAAAATATAATCCTCTCTGGGCTCAAACCTAGGACAAAATCTGGGAATTTTCAATTTTTCCCCAGCTCAACTGTAAATTATAAATCTAAAAATGCCCAGGAATTTGTTTCAATCAGTCGGATTTGCAGGTTTATGTATAGTAATGAAATTCATTATTCCACACCTGAGGATATTTCAACTTCACGAATATTGAAAATATGAATTGACGTTATTAGATAGAATAGATTAGTCGGCATCATGAACGAACATGTTAAGGAAGCTGAAAAGTTGTCTTATCTTAAAATACTGGCAAAGTTTGTATTCCCTAAACATATTTAAGCGAGAGGAGCTCTACTGCACTTACTCAAAAATAGCAATGGGCAGGTGAAGGTGATGTTGTTACTGAGATATGAGGTGCCACTACAATCCCATTGAGACGGTCCATCTGCCAGTACTGCTGTACCTGATGATGGCTGCAAGGCCGAAACCGTCATTCGATCAAAGTATTACAGAAAAAAGAAGCCCAGTTATTAGTATTATTAAATGACGATTCTGTAGATTCTATAAATTAGGGCATCCCCTGCCACGTGCCACTGGTGGATTGCAGGGTTTAAATGTAAATGTAGACTAGGTTAGCCCCTACTTACTACACTTAGATACCAATTTTACTGACAGCAAAAACAAACATCGATTTAAGTTATTCAATTCCAATCTTTATATAAATCATTAACTAATCACCCTTCAATCGGGTAGAGCCCCTTGATAAACTATTATTGTTTCCTTGAGTAAAGTTTCTCATCAGAGCCAAATCGAAACAGTTGCTGGATCCGATAGCAAAAATTATTCTGAGCGTAAGCTTTTACGATGCACTTCCAAGTAGCCAAAAAATATTTCACAGTCTCAATGTGTTAAATGTGATGATCAATGGAAATTAATTATAGCATAACTCTATGGTGAATCCCATACAGAAACCGTTTCGGAGGGAAAAATCACCAATATAGTATATAGATGTTATGATTTTTATTATCTTAAGTGAAACTTTTAATGAAATTTCCCCTTCCACTCCCCATCCTACCTCCTGATTGGTTGTCATTGCATGTATGTCTATTTCCAACTTCTACATTGTATTTTATCTGTCATCACTCAAATTGCAATGTAAGCCTCGGCAGTTTGATGATTCAGTTGTGTGTGAACCTGACGATGGTAATGTACCGAAAACAGTAGTTTCTAAATTGAAACCTTTGTGGAAAAGTAGAAATCTGTTTTCAATTATGTCTTTCCACAACATTTCAGCCGAATCGATTGATTATAAAAAATAATTACTTTGAAGTGTTTCTGAATCTAATCTCCTCAGCTGAGATAACAGATAGTAACGAGATATGTTGTAATTTCATTTCCTTTAGATAACAAAACTGAAGAGGAGGTGCCGTTGCATTTCCATGAGAGGACTGCTGCTAATATTTTTCTCAGCAATGATAAACAGACCGCTGCACGAAGGTGAGTGAGTTGATTTTGTCGAATAATGTTAACTTTAAGAATCATTCCTAAATAATAATTATGTGATTAATAATATAGTATCCCTACAAATTGAGTAAATATTATTTTAATCATTTTTGCAAATATTTTACTCCATTTGAGAAACTTATTCGTATAACGGGGACAATAAGTTCTGGATTATCTGGTGAAATAAATATCGCAGGATGTTATTGGGAAAAATTCTTTAGGTAATTTAGTATCAAATACACAGAAATGAATTTTTAATTATAATATTTCATAGAACACTAATATTAGAACAAAGATTAAACGAATAAAGAACAAAGACGAGACATGAGTCAGTATAAAAATTCCTGAAAACAGTTCTCAAGCAATTATACTGCATTCTGCGAAATTGGCTTATTTTGTATGTCGAGTTGCAATCATCTGAATTATAAATGGAGTACACTGCCACTGCGTGTTATCGTAGTCTCCGACTTTAGTATTCTCAGTATTTTAAATTTCGCTACTTCAATTTCTGGATTTACTTCTTTTAGTAATTCTTCCTCTTTGTATCACATCTGAAAGGGTGTAGGACAACTGGCCGCGGGAATGGGAAATATATCTATTCAAAAACACAATATTTTGTATAACCCAACCCAGCGGGACAGTTGTCCCCGGGGCCAATTGGCCCGACAGCCAGTTGTCCCATTCCGCATCTGAAAGGGTACAAACATCTCTAGATTAATCTAATGTAGAAGTCTATTAATGATTGAGCTTCGAAGCGATTTTAAATAAACTCAGGGAATTACATCAACTACAGGATGGGAATAATGTATTAATACAATGTTTTTAACTATTGCATAGGTTAGATAAATAAATGTCAAGTTTAGAATTATACATGAATACCATAGAGGTGATATAACTGTCCCATCCAAGATTTTCTTTTCAACGGAGCAATTTTATGGTATCTTAAAGCCTCCCTCAAACCAAGGGTTTCCAAGTTTAAGGCTAAATTAAAATTCATAACGAAAATCACACTATCAGTGGATTTTGATATTACAATTTCATTTTAAAGATATCCTGTTAAATAAATAATTTTGTCACAAATTACAGTGCAGACGTAATTCGGAATTAGAAATGCATGTCAATTCCACTTGCTGTGATTCACAATAATACAGTACCTTACGCACGACAAACCGGTTGGAAAGCACTGCAGTGGAGTATCGTAGATCATATCTTAGCTGAAATCTCTGCAAATTCCAAGAATAGTAAACAAGGACATCAAAAGTATGATTCAAAACGTATGCAAGCATCTTTTACTCATAAAATATAGCATAAAACATAAATAGCATCTAGGTCACCACACGTCTTAAGAGAGCAATGGATCCTTCATTATCAGCTTTGACTGTATTTATAGAAGACAAGAGTTTCCATATTCTTCCCTGGCTGAAGATTGCACCTTTCAGATCTGTAATTTTAGGATATAAGGATTCATGTTGAAAAGCACCAGCACTATAAACCAATGAAAGTCAAATGTACCACGAGGAGGAAATTTATACTCGGCTTACATCGGAGGCCATGAGCTTGTTCAAAACATTTAGGACAAAGCAGACAAAAAATTTTAACTTAAAACTTAACCTTAAGTATATTTTAGTTAATAGTATACAACCATAAGTTTGTTAGCTTAAATTTATTGAATATATCCCTCACTTAGTTATAAAATATGATGAATTCCTCGTTTTGGCTGGTGCCTGTTTCTTTCAATGGCTGAACTTTTTAGACTAGTTAACGTGCATGGTGTCAATAGGAAAACACGTATATATTTATCAGATACTAAACTTTTACTGATCTATACTGGTACTTAATTTTAATTTATATAAGTAAGTTAATTAATGGTAGTAACCATACTAACAAAGTATTTTATTCACTCCAGTTACGAGGCAACCACAGGTGAAGCCAGCGTGATAGCGAATCGACCTCTGAAAGATAATGAACTCTTTGAAGTGCGGTTGGACAAAATTATCAACAAATGGGGAAGTAGTTTCAGTTTTGGAGTCACAGTTTTAAATCCTACCACCATCTCTTTCAAGAATCACTGGATCTCTTTCAAGTATAAATACATTTTTAAATATATCGTTTGATGTAACAATGTCTGTGGATGTTTATCTAATGAACCGTATCTTCCATAGCAATGGCGTTTGGCTCTATTACAGACACCGTATATACCATAATGGAAAAATTATTAGAAGAGAATCTGGGATTGATGCTATGAAATTGAAGGTAAGCAATTAATAATAATAATAAAATCTTTTTATTCCTCAGCCCTGCATAATTTACATTTTATACAACAAATGTCAGGAATATAGGTACCCCTAAGGTGACAGCCACCTGTTTCGGGGTTACCGACTCTTCATTTACTTGGCAAATAATACACAAGCAATTTAATTTGTAAGATAACATAAGATAAAATGAAGACCATGCGTATCAAAAAATTTACAAAATAAATTATAATAATGAAATCATAAAATTCAAAAAAATAGCTTTCATACAATTTTTTTAAACATAAATTCAATATCATCATATTTAAATAAATACTCCTTAATTAATTTTATAAACTTAATTTCTGTTGTGGTTATGTTCTCTGGTAAATAACTAAAAAATTTTGAACTAATATACAAAAAAGAATATCTAAAAAATTCACAGTTGGGTTTTGGGATTATCGTTTGTTTAGATCTTAATATATACGGTGATGGTTTATTTTCATCACCGCCGCGATTATAGTACATCCTCAGCACTTTATATACAAATAAATGTCTCAGTGGCAGAATTTTTGCCTTAAAAAATAGAGGAAAAGAATGTGCAGTACTATGCGCTCTTGACATAATTCGAATAATTTTCTTCTGTGCCACTATTAATGGCTTTAAATTAGTAATGAATGCACCCCCCCAACAAACAATACCATATTGCAGCCTCGAGTTCACTAGAGCATGATACACCTTAATTAATACAGCATATGGACATACATATTTTAATAAATAAAATTTCCTAATTGATGAGATTGTCTCAGAATACAATTTATTAATATGTTCTTTCCAGTTTAGGTTCTCATCAAAATAAATTCCTAAATATTTTATGTAATCAATCCTTTGAATTGGTATGCAATATGGACATGAAGAAGCATTTTCTTTAACACATTTCATACATCTATAATACAGATTATTTAGTCCAACTCTTCAACTGATCTCTGTTCTGAGTGGATGTGCTTTCGTTCTGTGTGGCGTTACCAAGGCCATGAGTATTTTCAAGCTGTGAAATTTCGAGTGCTTTCAATGCATAGTGTGACTGAATTTCTCTAAGTTTAGTGATATTAGAGTTATCGTTAAAGTGATCTGTTTAAAAAATAAGCAGTGTTTATTGAGTATTTTGTCAAAATTACCCAACATGAGTGTGTGTAATGTGTGTCGAAAATCGGTCCGCAGCACAGTTTTCATCACTTGTCATGAGTGTCAAAGAAGTTTCCATGGCCACTGTATCGAGAATCCTATGTCTAAAAACGATATAGACGGAATTAGAGCCAGCAAACAAATCTGGATGTGTTCAGATTGTCAGGCTTCACGACGGCAGAGTCGAAATCCTGAAATGAAGACGGTGGAAACAACGAAAAGTGAAGTGATGTCATTTAGTGATATACACTCCCTTTTTCTAGAGGGTCTTCAATGCTGCTCGTGAGGTTAAGAAGACAAAGGCTTACGCTTATTTGTGGATAAGAGGAGGTAAAATACTGATGAGGAAGGCAGAAAAACAACCTGTCATCGTATTGAGAAACTTAAATGATTTAAGTAAATTATAACATTTTTAAATGATTTTCATTCAAGTAAGGTGTCCTTCATAAATGAATCTAAAGATACTTCTAATAAATTTAGCATTATTCATCAAAATATAAGAAGCTTGCGGACTAACTTTGATAATTTCACATTGTATTTAAATAACTTGCAAAAGCTTCCTGATGTAATAGTTCTGTCTGAAATCTGGATTAATGATTATGAATTAAGTGCTTATCAATTAACTGGTTACAAAGTCTTTGCGAAATGCAATAATAAGAGGAGAGCTGGAGGGGTGATTGTATATGTTGCTGATAATTATTCATGTACTAATAATGTATTTAGTGATTTGCAATCAGCAGATATGATTCAAGTAACCATTTATCTTAGTAAATCACTTTCTATTTCCATTATTGGAATTTATAGGTTTCACTTTTTACCGATTGAGAATTTTTTGTGTGAAGTGGATAATATTCTTGATAGATTGCACGATAAAAACCTAGTAATAATTGGGGATATGAACTTATGTATTTTGCAATGTAATGAAATTGTTAATGAGTATAAAACCATAATGGCTAGTCATGGGCTGGAACAGCTTATATCTGTTCCAACCCGAGTAACAAAAAATAGTCAAACGTGCATTGATCATGTATTTTGTAGAAGCAGGGACAACCTCATGTACGAAGGAAATTCGATTGATTTGGATATTACTGACCATCATATGACAGAGTGTAATATATATGTTACTGATCTCCAAGGAAATAAAAATCAGCCGGGTCAGTCTAAACTAAATATTGATTTCCACCGATTAAGAGATCTATTGTCAGATTGCGCTTGGGATGATGTTTATTCGCAAAATAATCCAACTGTGGCTTATGGTCTTTTTTTGGACAAATTGAAGTCCTGTATTAATCTAGCATCCAACATAGTTATAAAAAGTAACAAATACAAACTAATTAAACCTTGGATGACGAGGTCGTTATTCTATAGAGTTGCCAGACGGAATTTACTTTATAATAAAATTCGGAAACAGCCTTTTAATGAAAAAATGTTACGTCATTATAAATCCTATAAACAGCGGCTCGAAAAAGATATACAGAAGTGTAAAGAAAGGTATTACATGCGGGTATTTGATAGTAACTCTAATAACACCCGTGAGCAATGGAGAATTTTAGAAAAAATAATTGGTGGGAAATTAAGAAATTCTAGAATAGACAGAATTAGAACAGGTAATGGAAATTACTTAGCTGAAACGCAGGAGATAGTGAACTAATTTAATACTCATTTTATTGAAACCACGAAATTACGGAACTGCGACTTAGATCTTCATCGTAATTTAGATGCTCAGGGCAAATGGTTCCCAGAACGAGTGTTGAGTAAGTCAATATTCTTTGCACCGACTAATGAAAAAGAAGTAATTAATATTATAATGGAGTTGAAACCTAAGAGTTCTAAAGGTGTAGACGAACTGGCGGCATTTGTAATAAAAGAAGTGAAAACAGCGATATCTCAAGTATTCGCTTATATTGCTAATATCAGTATGCAGACAGGGATAGTTCCCGATCAGCTTAAGACAGCAATAGTAATACCAGTATTAAAAAAAAAAATTTTAACCATCAAGTTTTGAATTCATAACTATATTATAAGTGAAAGAATGAAACTCATTAATGCAATGCCTCTTGTGTGAGAGAATTAAAGAGGGATGAAATTTGTGTTCCCTTTATCTACTGAAGATATTATAGTAAACTTTGAATTCAGTTTATTTCATGACATGGCTAAACATTTATTAAACTGATGTGAAACGAATAAAACAAGGAACTCCAAATTATTTACCGTGATTTCACTTAGTTCATCTTATTGACATTTTTATCTTCTGAAACCTTTCTATCTACGTCGTCTGCAGTGGGAATGTTAAGTCTTTTGATTTGTTTTATTTCTTTAGAGAGAAAGTACTTCAAGCATTGTCAAATAAGAGTAATATTTCATGATAGTTGATATTTACACTAATACTTAAAACAATATAATTATCAATTGCATCCAATTGAAGCTCTGTTTCAATGATTAGAGCTTTTACTGGTTATGATACCATAAATATGTGAAACATTCACTCATTCTTCAGAGTTTCATTTTTGTTTTTAAATTATAATCTCTCCTCTCATTAGGTCCTATAGAAACTAATTAAATACCTATTTTTATGAACACACAGGTTGGTGACCGTGTGGGTGTTATGAGGAAATCAAATGGTTCGCTGCATTTCTTTTTTAATGGAACAGATCAAGGTGCAATTCCGACCACAGTTCCAGAAACAGTTTACGGAGTGATGGATGTGTATGGAAACTATGTGCAAGCAATGATTGTGAAGCCATAGAAGAAATGTATAATGTTTTTGTTTTATAAATAATAGTAAAAAGATTTTAATGTATATAGAATGGGGTGATTTTAGTTGTGGATAATATCATATGTAGCATAAGCTTCGTAGCATTACAAAGGATATATCAGATACAAATTAAATAAATTTTAGTAATGCTGATAATGAGTGACCTTCCATATTTAGCGTTGTCCAATTTCATAGAGTTATTGAGTTTTGGAGCTCGAGTCTTTATTACGCTGCCTCCACCTCTGATTACCTCGTGACTTAAATGAAAAATAATTGTTCCTTAGTATGGATAATTTCACTAATCAGCATTCTGATATATTTTAAATCGATGTACCAATACAGATGAGTAAAATTGTAGCAGCTGATAAACATTACGTGTTTCCCCATTGATGTCACGCGCATTACCTGTCCCATAAGGTTCATTCCGCAAAAGATACAAGTCCGTGATAACACTGAAAGCTAGAAATTCGTCATATTTTCTAATAAACTGAAGGGCATTAGCTACAAATACAGGAGGTTAAGTATTAAGTTCATAATTTTTGATTGCCTATTAATATAGTTTTATAGCTTAGTTGATGGCTTGCAAATCAAACTCGGACTTAGTATCCTCCACTTGGTGCATTTCATTGGCACATTAAATGGTTCATTCCAATGTTAATTCTCAAACCCAAAAACAACAGATCTGAAAGTAGCAAACCCCTCAGCTAGAGAAGAATAAGCAACTCTTGTCTTACTAATCTATTTATTTCTTATTAAGATCGTTAGCTTTTTTGATCCCAAAACAATGATTGTTCATTGCCAGAGATATTCTACACCATACTCTATTTTAGTTAATTTCAAATTGTTTTGGTGTAAAGGAAAATTGGGAAGGCACTACTTAATGATATCTATGAGATTATTGCATGATTAATGTTCACACGGAATCTAATTTTCACATAGTTTGCCATCATCTAACCAATGAAAGTTATAATCATTACATTCAATTTTCCCCGTAGAATGAGTTTATCTTGTGCGTAGAGTAATTTAATGAGTAAGCTTCGCATCGAATTGAAGTCAAATTCTACATCAGAGCAATATATAATTTTTTTCGCACCTTCAGATATGATATGTATACTGTGAAGAAACTTCATATGAACGAATCAATTCAAGGAATTGAAGCAGCAAAAATTTAAATATTGAGGATGTTGGAGACTAGAAAAACACGCAGGTGGAGGGTGTACTCGCAACTTGATGTGCTGATTAAGCTAACTTAGCAGAATGCAGTGCAATTGCTTGAACTTTGTCTGGAAAATTGTGTATTGATATTTGTCTCGTTTTATCTTTAATTGTAAATTGGTCTAATAAAAGTGTCCCATGAAGTTCGAATATTAGTCCATTATTTGGCACTCGAGTGCCTAAAAATCTATTCCCTGCCACATTCATGCGATTGAACTTTTATCACATTAGACAGAGCATATTGTTCTCTTAACATAAATAATTATCTTATAAGGAGTAATAATTTTGCAAATAAGTTTGGGAAACTCTTACTCAATTCATTGTCGTGCGATAAAATCTATTAAACATTATTCCATCCTTATTAAAGAATGAATCGATAGTATATGCTTGATTTGACCCCAATCATTCGCACTACAGCAAATGAAACAAAAATCCTCTACAGTGGTAGAATGAGCATAAAATTATGTACCCCAATTAAAAGAAGAAACTTTTTACTTCTTCTTTCTCATAGTAGCTGAGTTTTAGAATGTTCTGAACCAGTCATGCATTTTTGCCAGGTTGGAAATAAAAGTTTAATTATTTAAACAAATTTTTCTTATCGGTAGAGCCAGGTAGATGAAAGACCTTTACGTAAAATATTGCATTTTTCTTTTTGAACTACAAATTTTCAAAAATTTTTTTGATCTACTTTAATTGTTATGGATTGGTGCATATTTGTAGAGAGGTATTGAAACCATCTTAACGTCAGAGTGGAAGTGAAGGCTTATAATCCTGAACTCTCGATAAAAAGATGCAGAGAAAGTAAGATGCGGTTAAAGTTCTAGTAAAGCTTATAAGTGGATACATGCAAAGCAAAAGTATTTCACCATACATAACAGAGGACTGAGGCTTTTCATTTGCTGTGGATTGTTGTTCTGCAGATTCATTCTCAACAGTCCAATCTTCATTATCTGATGGAGTTTCTTCCTTCACAGCATTAGTAGCTTCAACTTCTGTACTAGGTTTCTCTACTTTCTAGTTCCTTCCTTTCTCTACTTCCTAGTCCTTGTTTTTAATAAAATTTCGGTGAATGAAATATTAGCTTTCTTAGTTTACGCTAACTTGTCTTACTTAATGGTACATACCTTAGGGTATCTGGAAATTCGCTAGAACCGTTTTACCGGAAAAATTCCGAATTTGATTCTATAAAATATTTTCCGATGTTATTTGAATTGCCATGGTAGCGCATTGCTGGAAGTTCTAGAGTGAATCATTATTGATTATTATAAGCACACCAATAAATAGAAATGCTGATAACTCAGTAGATAGATGTAGAATGAAAAAGCAACTTTCTTCTGAACATGGTCACTTGCGATTTTTTTTTATTGAATTGCCACTTAGTTGAGAAAATGCATTTATAGTTCATTTTTACCAGTTTTCATGCATCTTTTCATGTACAAAATCAAATAAGAAATAATGTTTCCATGAATTCGAGACAAGTTCGAAAAGAAAAGAAATTTATCAACGATTTTTATTTCGGTCGTGGATTTCATTTTTTAATCTTCAAATTTACGGGAACCTAGAGGAATTAAACGAAAAAGTATTTAATTTGGTATTTATTAACAGCCAGTTCCCCTGACGACTGTTAATCTGGACTCGATCAAGACTTGATGAAGAAGTACACTTTCTAATTGAATATATCTGCTTTGAATAAAATGGAAATGCTTTAAAAATCTATAGCATCAATTAGTGGCAACTGTATTATGCAATGGTGTTTCTGAGTGCAGAAAGAGAGTTTGGTCAGTTTGAGGTGTGATTCAATGAATTTGCAAGTAAGAAGAGGGAGAGCGTTGATGGAGGGAATACTTGAGTTTGTGTTGCTTCACTTTTCCTCCAAAAAAAAACAAATTTAGAGGAGAAAAATCGAGGTTATTCCAAGTGTACATTTGCAATTTCATTCCTCTCAATACCAAATTCTTGTTGGCTTTCTCCCCTATCTTATGCAGCCAGCACCACTGAAATGCATCTAGAACTGTTTCAGGAGGAACTAACAATTCATTCGTTGTTACATAATTTGAAAACCGTGGTGCATAAGGAATAATTCTTGGAAAAAATTGCACAAAATTCATTTCCCTTCTTTACTTATTTTAACTTTATCCTTAACAAATGTGCGTCCCGGAATCTACATGCTAACCTTAATTTTTTAACAAATACGCTTATCTTTCAAATTTCAACCCATCTATTTGATTTATTTTAAATATACAGATTGTACAGGGTATTAAAAAGGCTTGAATGTTACACAAGTGATGTATTATTTTTTGCTGTTAATAAATATTCTAAACTTTATATTTTTGTACTAGAAAACTAAAATTTGCTTTCTATTTATGTTTAAAAATAAATGAAAATCTTCGTTTTTGACAAAAAGTATCAAAGAAGGCCTTTTGTGGGAGACCTAAATATTTTACTCTCAATTAGTGGGTTATGGTGAAAATTTTCAAGAATAATAACAAATAATTTCAAGAAAAAGGTTTGAGATCAGAAAATTAAAAAAAGACATAGATTTCGTTAGTTTGCTATTTTGAGAAGATCTTGAGTTTTTAATTTGTGCAGAATTTACAGACTGATTGCACTGCATTTGCTTTTTATTTTGAATATTTGTGACAATTTTTTTGTACATTTTTCCCTTCTTTGTCCTATTTAATGTAATGTGTTTATTAAACATTCATTAAATTTATTTTGTATTCATTTTTATCTTATTAACTGCTAACCTCATACATTCTTTTGAAGGATATCTTTCCCTTACATTCATATGCAAGTTCAACAATCACTGTTGTTGTTAGGGAATTGTTTATATCCAGTAAATTAATCTAATAATAGCTGAAAGCTAGAACTAATGATTACCCCTCACTTATATGTGGTCAATACATGACTTACAAAATTTGCCAAATCTTATCTCTTTCCTAGTATAAGAGTTGATACACCTAAAGAAACCTAAAGAATGAAACAAGGTGTCATAGGAATTTGCAATCGAGTTTTAGTTAAGCAGATCAATATTGGTCTCACCAATAAATATATCATTCCTAGCTTTCCCAACAGAAAGAATTAGTTCTATATCATCCATAGATTTCTGCTCAGAAGAAGAGCGGGCCTTTAAATGACAAAGAGATGAACATTAAGATTACATTGAGAAGATGATACAATAATTATATAAAAAAGCCTTTATTCTGGCGAGATTGAGACGAGAAAGTCTCTTCTTACACCTAACCCATCATCATATGAGAAACAGAAAGAAAGAGATTGATTGCAAAAGAAGAAATTTAATATGCAGATTTAAAAAAACCTATGCTGAGGGCTCAGGAAAAAACAGCAGGAAAACACTCACAGGAAGGGGTGTGTGAAAAAACCAGCAAATAGAGAACTATATTTTGTGATGAAGGAAAATATAAAGAGTTATGAAAGACAAGCAGAGAATTAAAAACTATACAAAGGAGATGGGAAAAATAAATATTCAATTCAAGCTATCGATCAAATAAAACATCTTCACAAATGACACTAATTCTAAATTGCAAGAATTGCAGTGTAAAGAAAGAAAAAGCACAAAAAATATTTCAAGCATGATAAAACGATTGAATACATTGGTTGAGAATGAATAAAATATCAAAATCATAGAGTTTATATGAAATTGGACAAGGACAATGAGAAAAAAATGAAAAATAAATTTTAAACATTGAAAAATAATTTTTTTAAATTCACTTTTAAGATATACAAGCAAAAAACACCAAAACGTTAGTAGCTTACAACTTGAATCAAGATATGGGTCCTCCACAGAACTACTCTGCCCTTGAATCTATTCAGAAAGGTCCATCACCATACTTTGAATGAGATTCAATTTGACTTTTACGTCTGAAATTACCCATGAAAAAAAATTGTGTTGAGACTGTCTTGGAATTGTGTTGAAATTGAAACAGGATTCCAACACAGCTAGGCCAACACAGTACAACACAGTTTATACATCACAGTTTCAAGACAGTCTGTGTTAAAACTCCCTTGCACCTTAGTGTATTGAAATTCACTTGAAATAGTATTCTCCCATTTTATGATTGGAAAATAAATTAAACAATGCATAAAGCTTAATCAAATGTTTATTATTAAAATATGTATCTTTAAATACAAAGCAAAATAAAATAATAATAAAACTATAATATATCGAATTGGCCGAAATGTTGTGGAAAGACATAATTGAAAATAGATTTCTACTTTTCCAAAAGGTTTTATTCAGCAACTACCGGTTTCGGTATAATACCATGGTCATGTTCAAACAAAATTTTTGCTTGATCCTAACAATGGTTATATACCGAAACCGGTAGTTCCTGAATAAAAACCTTGTAGAAAAGTAGAAATCTATTTTCAATAATAAAACACTTAATTTGGCGAGGTTAGGCTCATTAGGACCTCTCTTACACCTAACCATTAAGGCTAACTAATATTAATTACAAAAAATCTGATGTGGCCAGCACATGACTTTCTCCATATATATAAGATGTAAATATTTATGTACGACAGTATTTTCGAACTCTAAGAACTCTTGGAAGATAAGTGATTAATTTCTTTCATATTATCTTTTACGTCACAAACATTATAAATAATGTTTTTCGGGACATGTTCAATGAAAAAAGATGAAATGGCCTTTTGCCCCAGCGCCCACAACGTTTAAAATTTTAAAACTTAGGTCTCATATTTTTCCTTAAGTAGATAATCAGCAACTTCCGGTTTATCAGTATTTCACGAATAACTCCTAATCAACCGGTGATAAAAAAATATGTTAAATACAAAGATTATAGTAAATCACTTTATCTAAAACTTTTATAAGTAATACAATATACGTATATATCATATTTATGGAGATATTTTGAAAACCGGAAATGAGCTTTGATGAATGAAGCACGACTTCCGGTTATCCAATTTACTCCAAAAACTTATCAACTCTGACAGCACACACGACAGTACTATATATGAATTTTGGTATTGATACGACTAATAGTTTTCAGGTTAGAGTGCCCACTATCACACACACACATACACACAGACATCATTCCGAAAATGGTCAAAACGTGTTCTAGGGACCCCAAAACATGTATTTCCGTTGAAATCTAGAAGTTCATTTTTTTCATGAAAACAATACTTTCTCTATACTTCGTATATGGAGAAAGTAAAAAGGTGGATAAAAATACAAATCTATATATGAAAATAAAATAAAAAGAAGAGGTAAAAATAAAAGAATTGGGATGTGGGGGAAAACTCGTCGGCTGAAGTCTTTCGGAGAAAAACCCACTGTGCGGGGAAATGCTCGCACAAGAAGGGGAGTGAAAAAACCCGCCAAAACAGAGATGGAAATAAACACAAGCAGGTAATTGCAATTGCAATTAACACTAGTAATTGCTGTCCAATAATGTCATTAAATTTGTTGGTGTTTGACTACGGATGTCATTTACCTGAAAAGAAAAAAGAAGAACAGTAGACAGAAAATAAAGAGCTTTTGGAAGTGCAATTTAAGTAATGGATGCCTAAAAGATTGAGATTAATAAACTACTATAGTGTAATGAATTATCCACCCTTAAATATTATATAATAGTTATAATGGTAAGGATAATTAAAGTGATATTGATAGGTAATGCGTGATTTTCCTGCTGTACAAATATTAATAAATGTAATAATAGTATTAATTCTAAAAGAAAAAAAAATAAGAAAAATAGTAATAATAATTATTATTATAATAAGAGAAGTTATAATATTAGCCTTGAAATTTGATGAGGGCACCAGTAGCGGCACTTGTGCTAATTCTTCAAATTAAAAGGAATATTCTTCAAGTTTTGGAATCCTTTTGAAGCATTTCCCAATTTTCTTTTCTTCCTAAAACAAAGAAACAATAAGTTTCTTACATGGCCTTCGGTGTACATCCCTGTCTTCGTCTCTCCTCTAATCTTAAGTTAGATGCCAATCTGTTGAACGTCTCCCTAATATCAGGCAGAGTAACGCCTTTATACTGCTACTGAACGAAACCTAAAAAAAATACAAAACATAAATTGTATATGAGAATGAATAGGAACTCATGTGTACTCTTCACTTTTTAATATAAATATCTCATCAAAGAAAGTAGGAATTATTGATTTACTCTGTACAGCCTGAAGTAAGTCATCATCCACTTTGGGATTTCCATTATTTAAAGAAGTACGCTGACCAGATGCATAACATAATCTTAATTTCAATAAGGAGCAACCGCTGCAACTTCTTTGGTTGGTTTTTAATTTGCTCCAAACAATGCTTGAGAGCTTTTTTTCCAATCCAAATGTCGAACCCCTTGTAGACTAAAATCTAAAACAGCACAATTTTTAACAAAAATCATATTTAAGAAAAAAATTTTGGAAATTTCCAACAATGTTGTACCAACGCTTTTATTGGTAAAACTAATTTTTGCATCTAATTTCTTACCTTTTTGTCATCACAGCTAAAAATATATTTGTATACTTCAAGCAAATCTCAGCTCTTTGACGAGCATCATCTGCAAAAGAATTATTTTGACATTTGAACTTTTATTTTAGTAATACTTAATTCTAGTAATTAGTATTGATACAAATTGATGTATTAGAAATGTATTTAGAAAGAGGAACAAAATTCATATTAAAAATTATATAAGTGGTATACGTTATTCTTATTGTGTGTATCTTACGTTTCACCGTTTACATTGTATTTAACTAAAAATTTCACCTACCTGCATTTTCAAGTTCTGAGCTCAAGTTTCCTATATGACACTGAACTTCATCATTCTTTTCATGTGGAATGAACACATTCTCTTTCGAGACATATGGCGCTGTGTCTTCTGGCAACATCTCAATAGGACAAGGTGGTGGCATTATATTTGAGTTATTGTAAATTTGATTTTCAGGTAAGTTGTCCTGAATACCCATTCCAATGCGAATTGCATCCCAAAATAAGGTGGGATAGGCACAAACACCTATACCTTGGGAAGCAGAGCTGATATTTATAGTTTTGGAAGGCCCATTTTCAATTCTTTTGCACCCCTTAATTTTCTTATAAGCGAGATCCTCGATTTCACAGAGCTCTATGGCTTCCTGCAGTGTTACAGTACTCAATGAAATTAACTTTTCAAAGAGATATTGGGTACTTCTGCAATCTGTTAATGTACCTAAAACAAAAAGAAAGTTTTCTTAAAAGGCTATAGCTAAATAAAACAAAAATTGCCAGTGTTTAACAGAACATTTACAAAAGGATAATTTATTTGTAAGTTAACTAGATTGCCTACCTCCTATTTTAACAACCGACACTCTCGTAGGCTTGTACATTTTCCAGTCGATGGCAAATTCTTTCCCTTTTCTAGGAATATCCTCCCCCTGCAGAACATCGTCCTCAATACTTATACTTTCATCCACGTGAAAGTACAGCACACCAGCACATTTCTTCTTTCGTCCATTTCTAGACGAAGCGGAGGCACAACTATTAACGGACAATATACTATCATTGGAAGAATCTCCAAAATCAATGAACCTTTCCATTTTATGGAATTAACACAGTCTGGAAAGATTTGAAGATTAATGTATCCTCCTCCTGGAAACCGATTGTTCTTGATTCAGCAACTTAGCTTAGACGCGGGGGCGGATTGACAATGTTAGCTGTGAAGCTAAACGTTAGCTTCAGTAGCTGTGAAGCGAAACGAGCAAAAATAACGCAATGCGATGCTCACATTTGTTACTTTTTCTATGCTCGTATTCAAAATTTGTAGATGCATAGAAACAAGAGGCAGAGAACTTAAACCATGTCATCAGGTAAATATGCTAAATTGTCACGCACGACAATTTGGAGAAAAAAGCGAAAGATGTACATCAATGATAAAGGAGATCCACTTTGTCAGACAGATATGACACCTGAAGAATAGAAGAAAGAACTACAGTCTCAAATGCCTCTCACTTCCTTCCTTCAAACAGTCTCAAACATATTAATCAACAAGGAGACTTAATATCTTTTCACCAGATTCCTTTCACATGTCCGCTACTGGTACCATCATCAAATCTCAAGGCTAACATTATAACTTCTCTTATTATAATAATTATTATTATTATTACTATTTTTTTCTTTTAGCATTAATAATATTATTACATTGATTAATATTTGTACAGCAGGAAAATCACGCTTTACCTATCAATATCACTTTAATTATCCTTACCATTATAACTATTATATAATATTTAAGGGTGGATAATTCATTACATTATAGTAGTTTCTTAATCTCAATCTTTGAGGCCTCCATTACTTAAATCACATTTCTGAAAGCCCTTTATTTTTTGTCTAATGTTCTTCTTTTTTCTTTTCAGGTAAATGACATCCGTAGTCAAACACCAACAAATTTAATGACATTATTGGACAGCAATTACTAGTGATATACCTGCTTGTGTTTATTTCCATCTGACTTTTCGCAGGTTTTTTACACTCCCCTTCTTGCGTGAGCGTTTTCCCGAAAAGTGGGTTTTTCTCCGAAAGCCTTCAGCCGACGAGTTTTTCCCCACATCCCAATTCTTTTATTTTTACCTCTTCTTTTTATTTTCTTTTCATATATAGATTTGTATTTTTATCCACCTTTTTTGTAATGAACATATTAGTTACCCTTAATGGTTAGGTGTAAGAGAGGCCCTTACGGGCCTAACCTCGCCAAATAAAGTTTTTTATTATTATATTTCTTAAACACCAGGCTCCAAAACCCTCTAAGGGTTTCTGGTTTTGGTGCTAGAGCACATTAAAATTTCTTACATAAGGGATATATGAGATAAGTAGGACGTCGTTTGAGGCAGTTGCAGCTAATATTTCTGCTTGAATTGTACACATAGTTAGAGATGGTGATCTTCTATTGTGTGTCATAGTAATTTCACCAAGAAAACCCGGGTTCGATGTCAGAGGATTAATTTGCAGCGAATTTTAAGAATAATTTCAATCCTTTTTTTATTTTGAGAACCCTCCGGATATGATGCCAACGTGAAATTAGTGTTGTTGATCTGCTTGCAGTATGCAAGCAACATTTTACTCGTATGATATATGAATGAATCCGGAGAAGCATCTATATATAATAGATATATAGAGAGAGGATACAAATTCACAGGCTTAACCACAAGCATCATTGGCTTGAAATTTTTACGATACATTGGCCATAACTGGTAACCTCCAGAAAAAGTGCGATTTTGATCTTCAGTGTCATGGGTTTGATTCCATTGGGAATATTTTCAATCCATTTTTTTTTCTTTTGAGGACTCATTCTATATGATGCCGACTTAAAATTAGTGTTAATGATGTGCTTGCAGTATGAAAGCTACATTTTTCTCGTAATATATATGCATGTATATGTGTTAATTAATCTTAACTTCTTGGAAAAATTAATTATGAAACTTGTATATTAATTTCATATACATCATATGGAACATAGTCATGTCTTTGTCCTTAAAATAGCACAATAATAATTTACTGAGTGTAAGATATTGAATGGAATGGGACCTCATTGAAAATTGACCATAGTATTCAACTTTTACAAGATGGTAATGACTTATTTGACATTTAGGAAAATAAAATTATAAAGCCATGATTTACTCAGGAAAATAAATTATGAAGCAGTATTTAAAAATTGAAATATCAGCAACTTCTTAAAGTATGCCCAACTTACCTTTGAAGATATAAAAACTTAATTTGCATATTATATAGTCTAACAATTAAATTTCCATCTATAAAAGAAAGTACTTGCAATCTTCTTTTTAATGAAAATCCTTAACTGAATGCCTCCTATTGTTTAGCATATTAATTAAATGTGCATTATCTCTGAAGCTGTTTTAAAAAATGTCTTTGGCAAGTAATTAATAAAGAAATAGTCACTTCTTTTTATATCTTCTAATTTGAAAAAAAATTGCTGAATCATGCCATGTCTTACACATCACATAACATTCACTTTGTTAGTAATACCTTGATAAAACTTTATTAAAAATTCATAAATTCAAAGAGATAGTATAATATTTAAGAAATATTTAATAAACTGTTATACAAGTATTTACTAAAAAAGATGTCTTCTTGTCCTAAGAAAATTGTTAGACTAGTTTATATGTTAAGATGTAAGAATAATTTCAAACAGTAAAAATATACTTTAATTGGACTCATGATTGTCTGCATATTTGCCTATTTTATAAAAGTGCATTGCCATAAATTAATCAATATAATGATTGTTGTAATTTGAATATATAATTTGATAATAGCATTGGAATAATTTTCATAAGAAAGCAACATCAGATTCAATACAAAAATACTTTTCAGAGCTCACCAATATTACCACATTTCCAACTGCTCTATTCCAATATAATTAGATGCCTAAAAGTAGGCTGACTTCTTTTGACATATAAAAATTTTGTCATAATAGTCAGTCAGTAGGCTGGTTATTTTTGAGTTACCAGATGACGTGTATCCCATACAGCTAGCCATTCAATTCTGAACATCAAAATTATCATACAAGGAACCTTCTCACATTAATAGCTTTGTGATTTAACGGAAGGGTATGTGATGTGATTAATAAAAGGCCTTTGAATGGTATGATCCAGTATATGTATTTATATAATCAACTACTTCAATCAAATCACTTCATGGTACCTAGTTGTATCACTCATCAGTATAGGAATTGCTTTGAGTATTTTTATGCATCGACTTGCTTGAAAAGACGGTGATATCATGCAAGTGGGACCGAATTTCAGAAATTTTTCCATTAGAGCAAAAGAACATGCTTCCTCCTTTTATTTTAGTAATTTTATTTCCACTTCTGTAAAAAATCTGTAAATTAGTAATTTCTTCGTTTTTAGGAGCCCCTACCGCCTGTTTCCTCCTACACACCCTTGCTCAGTTGAAATCTCAATTGAAATAAAATCAATTTCTTTATTGATATTTGTTGTAAGTTGCAGTTTAAGACAAAATGCGTAAGTTCAATCATTACTGTTGCCATAATTTATTCAGATGTTTCTTGGTGATTTCATGAGTTGGACTTGTTGTTTTTCACTTCAATTTATGAATGTTGTCAGACATTTGTCCTCAAGGTAATTTCAAAACATGATAGAAAATGTGTAATTCTATCGTAATGTTAAAATCCTGTCACAATTAAGTTGTTATTTCTTGTTTTAAAATGAAATGATTTAATAAATGTCTCACTTCAAAATACATAATAATTGTGTTAGTTTATTTCGCCGTATTTTACTGCGGAAGCGAAACCTAAATCAAATTTGAAATATTCAAAACCCGCGGTATTTACGGACGCGAAATCCATAGACCTGCAGCCGCCTGCAGCGCTCATCGCGAGGAGTTAATCCATCAGCTGTGTTCAGTTGTCTTGTGACGGTAATCTTGGACATCTGTCGTTTGTTTACATTCGGCAAAAGCCCCTTTTATGTTCTGAAAAATAACTGAAAGGAAGCTGAAGTTGCTCTGCAGAATTTGCCTGAGCAGCAGCTGCCATTGTTCCAACATCTACGTCGATCAGTCATCCGTAGAGATCCCAATTTACGAAATTATCAACTTTGTCTACGACTTGGGTATAAGTTGTTAATGCCGAAGCATAGTGCTGTTTTCATTTAATGGTTGATGTCGTCCTTGTATTCGCTTCATTATGTGTTAGATATCCTCTTTTATCGCCCCTAAACTTGTGTGATTGCTCGTCACATTTCATTGATAGTTTTTGGGGTAGGATTTCGAGTGAACCTCAAGGTTCGGGTTGTATTTAAGTAATTCGGTAAATTTCTAGTTTCACACAGTCCTAGAAATTTACCAGTAATTCTTTTGTTGCTTCAGATTTCTTTTCTTTGGATGACGGATTGCCGGAATATGTATGCAGAGACCATCTGGGGATCGTCAAAGAGTTCGAGAATTACGAGAGGAACGCGCAGAGAGCCAAGAAGGAGCTCATTTTGCCGAAGGAAAAGAAAAACGTGAGTTTTTCTGAAAGTGCGATTTCGTGGATCTACGCGTCGTATTAATTTAGTTTGCCTCTACTAGTATGTAATTTTAGGGTAAAATTCTACTTTAGGACTGTTTAAAGTAGAATTTTACCACAAAAAGTAATTGGCCTCGAATACACTTGCTCTGACTTAAGTGTAATTGATTACTGTTGTAAATGTATTATGTTTGGTTACTATGGGGTTTTGCTTTAAAATAAATAAATAACCACTGTTGGTTGCACTCCATCTTAATCAAAATCGTCTGTTCCTTTTGCTATAATATTTATAAGAGATACTATTATTACGAGTATCAATTACTTTCTTGGAATTATTACAATTACAAGTAGATTACACTGACAATTCGCCATCTTTGGAATGACATAATCAGCCCTAATAAGTTATTATAATTATGACGCACTCCTCAAGAATGGAGTCTTTGTTTCCTCAGTATAAAAATCTAAAAATACTACCACTTACACATCTTTTTATATATAAGGTTTTAAGGGTATTTTATAATATTGGTGGACACACGAATAAGCCTGTTCGTATATAATTTAAGAAAAACTTTCTGTTTTGATATCCCTAAACCTAATGTTCAATTATATAAGCAATTTTATTGTTATTTAGCTCCCAAGTTGTTCTCCTCACTTCCAAAAAAAGTATCCACCCAGTGAAAGAATTTTTATTAAGTAATTATATATATTGTTTTTTTTTCTGTTTTCTCTAGTGCTTTTTTCATTTTGTTATTTATATTTCACTATACTTTGTTTATATTATAACCTCAAAGCGTTTTACATAAAAAATTTGTTTTGTAATACATGTATGCCGAAAAACATGTCAATGTCAATTTAAAGCTATGGCAATCCCTATAAAAGAATAATCTTCTGGAATGCCTAAATTCCACTTTTTGGTTTTGTTAAATATAGTGAAGACTGTATTATAGAGGAAAGTGAAATAAAAAAATATTATTATTATATAAATATTAAGTAAAAAAATAAATTATAGCAATTTTGATGTAATAACTTCTTAAATAAACTTGGAACGATCGAAAAGATAAACATCATAACAAGCATTGTTTCATGATTGCATAATATGATAGATAGTGGAATGAAATGTTACAGGTCATGAGGTTTGAATTCATCCAATGTTTCAAATTATTTAGGTCCAAATCCAGTGTTTAGTATTAAGTACAATGTTTTATATAAATTCTGAATCTAGTTTTCCTTAAAATGTATTTTCTTATCTGTAGGTCCCCATTGAAATAGATGTAGACTTTATGGAGTGGGAGATTCCACTGGAGAACATCATGAAGGTAGTTACGCCGATTATGAAATGGGGTTTTTTAAATGCTTTGTTTATTCATATAATTGGAGAATTTTCTTTTTGGGACATCTCCCTGAACCAGGTCAGCATTTTGGAGAAGCTGACGATTATTACGAGGTAGAATCACCTGAAGAGGTGAGTGATGGAATTGAATAAGCTTATTTATTATTTATTCACTAGTGAATTCCCCCATCTAAAATAACAAAGTTAAAATATAAATTTAGTTGTATTCAATACGAGTAAACGTTTCTTGCATTCTGCAAGCATATTCATCATAAAAATTTCAAGTCAATATCACATCGAGAAGGTCCTCAAAAGGAAAAGAAAGGGCTGGAAAATATTGCCAGAAAGACCCGGTTTCAATGCTGGGCGGTAAATATATCTCTGATATAAAACACATTGGGGTAGTTTTTCATTATTTTTTCATGAACTTATCGAAATGATAGGGAGTTCTTGCTTAGATAGAAAATGTATATTAAGACTCGGTTTAAGAAAAAATATTATATAACACCATGCTGTTCCTGGTTCAATGCCAGAGCTCATTAAAATTTCTCACATAAGGAATATAAGAGAAAAGTAGAACGTCGTTTGAAGTAGTTGCAGCCAATATTTTTGCTTGAATTTCCACACATAGTTAGAGATAGTGATCTTCTGCTGTGCTGCATAGTAAGTTCACCAGGAAGACCCTGGTTCGATGCCGGATGAATAAATTGAATCGAATTTTAAGAATATTCTCAATCCGTTTTTTTTCTTTAAAGGACCATCCCATATGATGCTGACATGAAATCAGTGTTGTCGATCTGCTGAAGGTCCTGAAATAAGACTATATTTTCTCCATCTGAAATGCATACAGAATGTATTTGGCTTTCTGGGATCGAACATAGAATGATCTAGGAAATCTAAAACGAGTTATTGAAAAGTATCTATGATCTCTATCTATATGCCGAATTTCAAGTTTTAATATTATTGGGAAGGGATTCATAAAAATCGGATCAGTTACTGATTGTAGAGATGCCTGGTGTTGAACCCAGGGCATATTGGCAGCTGTGAATGCACAAAATGATTTATAAGGACTTGATCTTATGTATTGCAAAGTTTGAAGTTGATATCAGAGCGTGAAGTATCTAAAATTTGTTTCCGTTATCTCCGTAAGAAATGCATTGAGGAATGTAAAATGCCCTCTGGGATCGACCCAGGACTATCAGCGAAATGCTAAAATTTGATTATGAAATATATTTATGATTTCTATCCATGAACCATGTTTTATGTTTCCATGTCATCGGGAATGGATCCAAAAAAAAATCTTAAAAATCGCCACAATACATTTTAAACGGCCGATTTTTGCCTTAACCTAGCATTGAACCATGGACAATATTCGAAGATGTCTTTTTGATTTTCGTTGGATATGCATGGCTTCAAATTTTTCAAAAATCCCCACCATGTATTCTTATGGAGAAAATCGGGACTTGGGGGCCTTCTGGAATCGAACCCATGACACCGAGGTTCAAAGTCGGCTTTTTTTTGGAGATTACACGTTAGGGCCAATACGTCGTAAAAATTTTAAGTCAGTGGCACTTGTGGAACATGGTTAGAATTTTGATCCCCTATATATATATATCTATTATCTATAGATGCTTCTCCAGATTCATTCATAGCATCGAACCCGGGTCTTCCTGGTGATACTTACTATGCAGCACAACAGAAGATCACCATATCTAACTATATGTGAAAAATCAAGCAAAAATATTGGCTGCAAATGCCTCAAACGACGTCCTATTTTTCACGAATGTAAATGGCCCTCTGGATTAAAACCAAGGACGATCTAGGAAATCTAAACCATGTCTTTGAAATGTATCTATGATATCTACCTATATGCCAGATTTCAAGTTTAAATATTATTGGAAAGGGGTTCAAAATAATTCTTAAAAATCGGATCAGTTACTGATTGTACAGACGATTGGTGTCGAACTCAGGACACATTGGCAGCTGTGAATGCACAAAATGACTTTTTAGGACTTGATCTTATTTGATACAAAGTTTGAAGTCTATATCATGCCTGGAAGTACCTAACATTTGTTTCCGTTATCTCCATAAGAAATGCATTGAGGAATGTAAATGGCTCTCTGGAATCGGACCAAGAATAAACAGCGGAATGTTCAACAATGTATGTAAAAGATATTTATGATCTCTATCTACATACTGAGTTTCAAGTTTCCATCTTATTGGGAAGTGATTTTTAAAAAATCTTAAAATCGCAATGTAAATTAAACGGGAGAATATTTACCCTGACCTAGCGTCAAACCAAGGATAATCCTCGATGATGTCTTAATAGTTTTCGTCGAATACGCACGGCATCTAGCAATCTCTCGAATTTCAACTCTCTACTTTTCCGGGAAGTGCCTCAAAAAATTTTTCGAAAATCCCCGCAAAGTATCTTTATGGAGAAAATCAAGACTTTGAGGCCTTCTGGAAGCGAACCCATGACACTGAGGTTCAAAGTTGGATTTTTTCTCTAAGTTACATGCTATGGCCACCATGTTGTAAAAATTTCAAGTTAGTTGCACTTGTGGAACATGGTTAGAATTTTGATCCCCTATGAATGTATATATATATTGTAACGGAACAAATTCCTCGTCCGCCACATCTCGTAAAAACAAACAAGGTTACTCAATTTAATATTGGGTCCCCGAGTTCGGCGACGGAGGACACTACTGCCCCACCGCGCAATGACCAGTCGAGCGTAAGTTCCGGAAAAAAAAGATTTAGGATCCGAATTATACCTGAGACACAATTTATTATTTGATTTAAAACAGAACATTAATGACAAACAATAACAAATTCCTAGGGCCAATTACAATTTGGTCTCCAATTAGGAGCCGCTCTATTTCTAATACCAAATCCGTGGATAACTCATTGTACTCTTCATCCTCTGCCGATTTCTCCTTGAGGTATTGGGGCTGACCGGTAATGACCTCGTCGGCTGTACGCGATCCTCCAAGCAGCTTGATTGTCTAGCGAGTGTCCTTTTTCTTGCGATTACCGTCATTTAAACAGTTTTTGAAAGTCATCCTACAAGCACTGTCACTGGTAGCCTGTCTGCTGGCACCCCAGTGCCACCAACACAAAACCACTTCTACCAATTTCCACACAATTTACATAACTCAAACCAACAATAAGGGGGCTTTAAAAAAATATCATTACAATATAGGTATATCTAGGTATATCTGGAGAAGCGTCTATCTATTATATATAGATGCTTCTCCGGATTCATTCATACATCATATATATATATATATATATATATAGAGAGGATACAAAGTCACAGGCTAAACCACTAGCGTCAATGGCTTGAAATTTTTACGACATATTGGCCATAACGTATAACCTCCAGAAAAATTGCGATTTTGAACCTCAGTGTCATGGGTTCGATTCCAGAGGGCCCCAAAGTCTCGATTTTTCCCGTTTAAATGCATTGCTTTGATTTTCGGGAATAAAAAAAAAAAATTTCCGGACAGGTAGAGAATTAAAACTCAAGGAGCCTATATTTATGAATATGATCTATCGAAAAAATAAATGAGTTTTACGAAAATTATCCTGGGTTCGATACTAGGTCGGGGCGAAAATCGGCCGTTTAAAACGCATTGTGGCGATTTTTAAGATTTTTTTTGGATTCCTTTTCCGAATGCATGGAAACTTGAAATTTGGCATGGGGTTAGAAATCATAAATATATTTCATAATCAAATTTTTTTTATTCGCTTATGGTCCTTGGTTCGATCCCAGAGGGCCATTTGTACTCCACAATGCATTTCTTATGGGGATAACGGAAACAGATTTTAGGTACTTCTCGGCATGATATTGACTTCAAACTTTGCATAAAGTAAGATCAAGTTCATAAAAATCTAACTATGCATTCACAGCTACCAGTGTGTCCTGGGTTCGACACCAGGCGTCTCTACAATCAGTAACTGATCCGATTTTCAATAATAATTTTGAACCCTTTCCCAACAATATAGAAACTTGAAATTCGGCATGTAGTTAGATATCATAGATAAATTTCAAAATCATGTTTTAGATTTCCAGGATCGTCCTTGGTTCAAATCCAGAGAGGCATTTACATTCGTGAAAATAATAACGTCTTTTGAGGCAGTTGTAACAAATATTTCTGCTTGAATTTTCACACATAGTTAGAGATGTTGATCTTCTATTGTGCTGCATAGTAATTTTACCAGTAAGACCCGGGTTCGATGCCAGACGATAAAATAACAGCGAATTTTAAGAATATTTTGAATATTTTTTTTTGTTCAATTGAGAACCGTCCCCATATGATGCCGATATGAAATTAGTATTGCCGATCTGCTTGCAGTATGCAAGCAACATTTTACTCGTATATAATAGATATATCTATATATATATATATATATATATATATATATATATATATATATATATATATATATATATATATATATATATATATATATCATCATCATCATCATCATCAGCCATTTTCAATCCGACGTCGGATGTAGGCCTCCTCAAGTACTTTCCAATTTTCTCTGTCCTGAGCTTCTCGTTGCCACGTTACACCTAAGTACTTGATGATGTCTCTGTTCCACCTGTCCATAGGTCGTCTTCTTGGTCTCTTCACATCTCTTGGTATCCAGTTGAGAACGGCAGATGTCCAACGGTTGTCGTTTCTTCTTGCAATATGGCCGGCCCACCTCCATTTCAGTGATCTTACCTTATCTATTATGTCTGTAACTTCAGTCATCATTCTCACCCAAGTGTTGCGTTTCCTGTCTCTTCTTGTGATACCCAGCATACAGCGCTCCATGCTCCTTTGCGTTGTCTGAAGTCTCTGGGTTATTGCAGCATTTAACACCCAAGTTTCACTTCCATAGGTCAAGACAGGTAAAATGCATTGGTTGAAGACCTTCCTCTTCAAAACCATTGGCATTCTTGACTTCAGAATGTGTGAGTTCCTACCAAATGCGCTCCAGCCAAGTTTCATTCTTCTGTTTACTTCATTAATCCTGTTTTTCTCTCCTGTTGTTACAAGTTGTCCCCGGTATGTGTATTCCAAGCAAACATCCAGAGGTTTTCCTTGAAGTTTGACTGGCTCTTGCACTGTAAAAGAATTATACATTACCTTTGTTTTTGTTAGGTTTATCCTGAGTCCTATCTTCTGTCCTGCTGTGTTTAGCTCTTCAAGTCTTGAAGTTAGATCTTCTGTGTTAGCTGCAAAGAGAACTATATCATCTGCAAAACGGAGGTGACTGATGTACTCCCCATTTACTCTTAACCCCTTCTCTTCCCAATCAAGGGTTTTAAAAACTTCTTCTAAAATGGCTGTGAACAAGATGGGAGATAGACCGTCACCTTGTCGAACTCCCTTCTCAATCTTGAATTCATCGGTCTCTTCATGAAGCATTACAGAAGCTGTGGCATTCTCTAGACACTGCGCAAGAGACGGATGTACTCAGAATCTATCCCTTGATTCTTCAGAGCTTTCAGAGTGGAGGAGGTACTTACCGAGTCGAAGGCCTGTTCATAATCTACAAAGCAAAGGACGAGTGGCATCTCGTATTCATTCGTTCTGTTTATAATTTCCTGTAATGTGTGGATGTGGTCCATAGTGCTGAAGCCTTTCCGGAATCCCGCTTGTTCTCTAGGCTGGGCCGAAGACAGGGTCATCTTAAGACGTTCCGCTATTATCCTCATGAATGTTTTGTAGACAACTGGAAGGAGGCTAATGGGGCGATAGTTCTTCAAATCTTCTTTGCTTCCTTTCTTGTGCAGAAGGGCAATCCTTGCGTGGTTCCATTCCTTGGGAATCATTCCTTGTTTTAGACAATTACTGAATAATTGTGCTAAAACATTAGCAATCTCTGTTCCACCAGCTTTCAGATATTCCGCCAACACCCCATCTGCTCCTCCTGTTTTCCCATTCTTCATCTGCTTAATCGCCGCCATTACTTCTTCTGGGAGGATTGAGAGGAGTAAAATCGATTGTGGCAGGCTTTACCGTGTGGAAATCCATAACAGAGGATGTTAAGAATAAGGTTTAACAAATACTTTTTTCCACAGATTTATTTGCAAAACGACCGGTTTCGGCACAGATCGGCCATCTTTAGGTAGAATCTTCATACCCAGAACAAAATAACCTTCTCCATTTTCCGTAAGCCTACTTATACTGACCATACCATTCCTGCTTCCTCAAACCATCACCCCGCTCAAAAACATTCTTCTTTCCATGCCCTTATCCACCGTCTAACGCATATCCCTATGAACAAAGTTGATTTCAATAAGGAACTGTCTACAATCAAATATATTGCGGGAAAAAACGGTTTCCAATCCAAATTAATAGACAAACTTCTTTCCAAAAAAATCCGGAAATTAACAATTAACAGAATCTTTCTTCCACCTGTCATCCAACCTGAAAATCCACCCAAATGGCGAAGATTTAATTTCATAGATGATTGTTCATTAAAAATTGCCAATATCCTCCCTAAAGAAACCATTCAACCTGCATTCTACAATAACCACAATCTAGGTTCTTACTTGGTAAACAATAAAGACAAAATAGAAACAAAATTGAAATCAGGTATTTATAAATTAAAATGTAACGATTGCGAATCCGTATATATTGGTCAAACCGGGAGAAATTTCAATATCCGTGTAAAAGAGCACAATCATTCTTTTTTAAATAATACTCCCGCCTCTCACTTTGCTCAACACCTAAATGATTCCCACCATTCCTCATCTTTCATTCCTAAAATTCTGCATATCCTTCGAAAAGGTCCCAAAATGAATTTCTTGGAGCAGAGAGAAATTTTAACGTCTAAAATTGCTTCCCAGAACGTAGTTAACGAAATAGTTCCAGTATCTTACTCTCCCTTACTTCTTTGTACTCTCCCAAAAAGCTCTCTCCTAGATAAGACCAACCTTTACCCCCCGGATAGTTCTCACAAGACCTAACCCTTCCTTTCCACCCTCTCCCCCCCTTCTCCCTACCCTTTCAAAATGCTTTGTTTCTTTACACCCACCTTACCCCTCATTTTTTCCCTATATAAGCTTTCTTGTATGTAATTTCCTTACCTGAAGATGGCCGATCTGTGCCGAAACCGGTCGTTTTGCAAATAAATCTGTGGAAAAAAGTATTTGTTAAACCTTATTCTTAACATCCTCCGATTGAGAGGAGATTTTGTGAGCTTTGGCTTTCATCTTGGTTCTCCTCTTCGGCGTTTCCTATCTTCTTGTATAGGTTGCCAAAGTATTCTGCTACAATCCTCAATATTGCTGGTCTGTTATATGTTGTGGTGCCATCTCCTTTCTGTAAGGCTAAAATCTGTTTCTTACCAATTGCTAGGCGTCTTCTAGCCCTCTTTATGCTTTTGTTATTTTCTATGGCCTCTTGCACAATCTTTTCATTAAAATTCCTCACGTCTTCCTTGATTGCTACTCTGATGGCTTTGCAAAGCTCGGCATATTCGATATTATCTCTTGGAGTGTTTAAATTCTTCAGTTCCTTCCGTCGTTTCATCATTTTCCGGGTTCTATCACTAAATTTCTTATCCTTAGGTTTTCTTGGCATGCTTGCTACTTCCTCTGCCGCTTTCTTTACAATTTCCATAACTTTGGTTTCGAGTTCTTCCTCCTGAAGTGCTGAGAATCTATTTCTAAGTTCCAGCTGAAACTTTTTCTCATTATCTGATAGTTTATCAATATTTATCTCCTCCTTCTTGCAAGAAACCAACTTCTTTCGTTCCATTCGGGGGTTAATATTGATTCTGCATCTAACAATTCTGTGGTCACTTCCAGTGTTGAAATTATTCAAAACTTCACAGTTAGTTACAGTGTAGAGTCTGTTTACCAATATGTAGTCTATTTCATTTTTTGTTCCATTGGGACCTCTCCACGTCCATTTCCTTGTAGAATTTTCTTAAAGTATGTATTTGTTATATACATATTGGTGCATTCTGCAAACTCTACTAAGCGGTGACCTCGCTCATTTCTCTGGCCCAGTCCATATTGTCCTGCGACAGTGTCATCAGTTTCCCGCTGGCCTACACGAGCATTAAAATCTCCCACAAAGACTTTATAGTAGTGGGCCTCCTTGTCATGTTCAGTGCCGAGAGTTTGGTAGAAGTTTTCAATTTCCTCTTCGCTGCTTGCCGCTGTTGGTGCGTAGACTTGGATGACCTGTACTGAGTAACGCTCATTGATCTTTAGTATGAGTTTACAAATTCTATCTGATACACCTTCGATTTTCACCACATTATCCTTCCATCTCTTGTTGATCAAAAATCCAACGCCTCCATTTCTTCCATCCTTGGTACCCCTGTAAAAGAATAAATGTCCTTCCTTCAGAGTAAGTAGCTCCTCTGATTTTCTTCTGACTTCGCTGAGACCGATGATATCCCATTTTATCTTCTCTGCTTCATTGAGTAGTTCCAGCAGTCGCTCTTCACTCTTCAAGCTGCGGCAGTTGTAGGTTGTGAATTGTAGGGTAGTAATTCTTTTCTTCATGATGGACCTCTTCAATGCCACCACCTCCCGGACATCCGAATGGGTGGTGCTTTTACGTCCGGATAAATTTCCATTAAAGAAGCTCATCATGAAAATTGTACTTGTATTTGGGGGGGTTAGGACAATGATTCACCAGGCTGTCCTACTGCCGGTTGGTGAATGCCACTTTCATTATTTGGCCGGAGATATTGTTGAAGCCTTCTTAGCATGGTTGAACCTGGGCTATGCATCGCCTCCAACCTCCGTTAACACCCCTCCGCCCCGATGAGGCAATGAACTGTGGCGGTGATGAGGAGGGGATATATATATATTTATATAAATTTCAAGGAATTAGTCAAATTTGTGGCTAGGAATTGGACGAAGAAAGCTATTTTACTGTAGGCTTAGAAATAGGGTTTTTGATAGAAAATAATGTAACTGGGAATCTTGATGGCCTACAACTATATAGATATTGATGTTGAGCAATTAAATCTTAACCCTAGAGTACTCTCATCTGGGTCGAATCCACCCATGTGAATTTTAATTCCACATATTTTTATTATTGCTTTCTTACTTCTTCTTTCTTATAGTAGCTGAGTTTTAGAATGTTCTGAACCAGTCATGCATTTTAGCCAGGTCAGAAATGGAAGTTTAAGTATTTAAACAAATTTTTCTTAGCGGTAGTGCCAGGTAGATGAAAGACCTTTACGTAAAATATTGCATTTTTGACCTTGTTTCTGCCTTAATATTTAGAGATTTTATATAAATTTCATGTAATTAACAATTATTATTAATATATTAAATTTTATTTTATTTTTATACGTAATATTCCAAATTCATCAGCCATATAGTCAGCGTCAGGGATATCGAATTTTTACTGAATACTAAAATTATTTGAAAATATTTATGTGAATTTATTTTAATAACCAAGTTAACAATTAATATGACATCATCACTAATGAATTAAAGATTTATTAACTACATTTTAAGACAATTTTCCCCTATGGAAGATGTTGGGTCGATTCCACCCAATGCGAGACGTGACAATTTGGGATGCGTGTACTCGAGGGTTAAGAGTGTTTATTATTTCTAAATGTCTTAGAAATATATCTGTCAAATTTCACTTTCAAAGGTTGTCAATGATTCATTTTATATGGAATTCGAATGTGCCTTGCGAGTTTCAATTTTTTTCTTTTCTCAATTTTTTCATTCTCTTCTTCATTCTTCCTATGTTGAATTCCTATTACTGTGGGTTTAGTTTGTTTTTTAAGAAATAAAACTACTTCTACATGTTTCATATTGATACTGATTAATAATTTTCTTCATTTCAGTCCAATGCGTCATCAGAGTTAAAGAATTTTCCAAGTTTGGAGGCTTCAGAGGAAACTGCTAGAGATCCATTTGATGGCTCCATTCGCATTTCTCAAGTCTATTGAGATCAGTGACACCAATAAGTGCTGTCAATAAATTAATATTGAAAAGATGAAGTAATTAAGAAATATTTCAGTTTTATGGCCGTATTTTACTTAGAAATGGAGAAAACCTATTCAATTTAATGCTAATTTTAAAGCTTATACAAAGAGCTTTTAGAAAACCTAAGAGATATTCAATTTGCACAGACATTTTTCCAAACTTGTAGAAAAGTTTAATTAAATTGGAAAAATTTCAGTTTTTGGGCCATATTTTGTTTACAAATCAAGAAAATCTATTCATTTTTTTGCTGGTTTTGATGCTTTTCACAAGATCTTTCTAAGAAAATAAGAAGATTGTCATTTGGCCATTTTCCCAAAACACGTTGAAGTATTGAAAAAAATTTGGAAAAATTAAGGTTTATGACCATATTTTGCTAATAAATACACAAAACCTATTAATTTTTGTGCCAGTTTTGAAGCTTTGGACAAGTTCTATACAAATTGCTAGCAGATTTTTAATCGTGTGCTGCAGTTTGCCCAAAAACTGTTCTGAAAGCTAAAAGAAAATCAGAAAATTTTCAGTTTTTTGGCCATATTTTGTTTAGAAATCCTGAAAATCTATTCAATTTTGTGCTGGTCTTGAATTTTCACTCATCGCATCCTCATCTTTTAGTCAATATTGTTCTGATATTCCATTCTTGTGTTGGTCTTGCTTGTCCACATAACGCTATACTGTTGCTTTGTCCGCTTTCTATTAAAGTCCCCATTAAATTTCCTGTCCCTTAATCTTTTCCATTTTAAATGCATGACTTTCTTTCCCACGGAACACTTTACTTTGCCGGCTTGCCTCGGGATTGCATTTCTCAGTTTTATCAAATTTCAACACATCCTAAGACGTTTTTCCTCCAATTTCAGACCTTGACGATGCTGTTGGATTGCTGCACACTCTGTCTGAGAGCCAGAGACAGCTCTGAGGAATGGTTTTGCTAATGAAGGAATTCTTGTCGACTATTTTCGTTCATTGTATTGGTTGTTGTTCCTGGATCTTGTGTTCTCGTTTCAATTTATCAGTTGCCGCATTTGGTATTGGTATACGAACATCTATGTGTTTCCAGCATCTTTACCATGAAAAGTATTGTGTTATTACATCAAGTACCTTATAATGAACATCACTTTTTACATATGAGTATGATTTTTAATTTATGTGAAGAAATGTTTACACAGATGAGATGTGTTATTTTAAGTGTTTAATTTTAAACTTGAATGCCTTAATTGAGACGTTCATACAAAGAATTGTCTGCATTATTATTAATGTTTCATTAACATATTTGTGTTGTTTTTTTATTGCAATGTATGTGTAGAAAATTTTGCATATACAAGATTTGTTTAACGTAAATAAGTCATTTTACATACTTAATTTCAAACCAAATGTATGTGCATTACATTACAGTTTTTGTTACTTTATTTATATTATTTTGCTGTATTTTTTAATTGCAGACGTAGAATGACAAGGTTTAAGTCTTGGCTTACAAGTTTTGTCTAGTCATTTGATGGTTTTAAATAATCATTAATTGTTTAATTAACCCTGTATGAGGTTATATATTTATTTTTCCATTTTCATTTGTATTGTGTGACATTTTGCCATCTATTCTGTGATCTACCAAACCGTTTTGCAAAAACTTCTGAAGTTTGTAAATATACAAGGGTGGTCTGAAAAGTTTCCGACCTAACCAAGATACAAGACATTTTTTCTGAAAATGTTTTTTTATTTTTCAAGATAGTCTCCTTGTAACTCTACACAATTCTCCCAGCGATGCTCCCATCTCTGTAACCTGTCCAAAACGTACTCAGCATTTTTCTCCGCAGAATAATTGTTCATGAAGGTGATTGCCTCTTCATTCGACGAAATCTCTGTCCTCCGAGTGCAATTTTTAGATAAGGGAACAAAACGAAGTCGCTTGGGGCTAGAGCTGGTGAGTAAGGTGGATGGTCAAGCAGTTCAAACCCTAATTCGTGGATTTTCACCATGGCAACCGCTGAGGTGAGAGACGTTGCGTTGTCTTGGTGAAACAGGATTTTCTTTTTCCGCAAATGTGGTCGTTTTTCCGCAAGTTCTGCCTTCCGCTTGTCAAGTAATGATGTGTAGTATGCTCCTGTAATGGGTTTTCCTTTTTGAAGATAATCGATTAAAATAACTCAATGACTATCCCAAAAACAGTCGCCATCACTTTCCCAGCCGAAAAAACAGTTTTTGCTTTTTTTTAGAGCCAGTTCCCCCTGTGCAGTCCACCGTTTGGACTGTATTTTTGTTTCGGGCATATAATGGTGTATCCAAGTTTCATCTACAGTAATTTATCGGTGCCAAAAATCAGAATTATTGCGCCTAATCTGCGCCAACAGAGCGTTGGAAATGTTCATTCGAACACATTTTTCGTCTAACGTGAGCAAATGCGGCACCCAACGCGCGGACAGCTTTCTCATGCCTAAATGTTGATTTAATATGTGACAAACATGTTCTTTTGACATGTTCATATCCTCTGCTATCTCTCTCACTTTAACTCGGAGGTCGTCCAGCACCATTTGGTGAACTTTGGCCATGTTTTCGTCGATAGTTACAATTTTTTTAACGAAATATCTTTTCCATTTACTAATAATTAAATAAAATGTTTAAACATGTACCAAAATTGAAGTAACTTACACAATTGATATTTTTCATATTAAAAATTAACCTTAGAGTTCTAACTTTTGGAATATATAGTAGAGGGTTTATCATTTTGATTTATTAAAGCAAAATTACACTACATTTTAAATGCGATTTGTCCGAAAATAATGAATATTAATTTCACTCCTTTCGAAAAAGAAAGTCAAAATGTGAGGTGAAAATAAATTTTCCAAGTTTTTTGTGAAACTTTTAGTTTAGGGGTTTTCGACTTTAAAGAACGATTAGTATTTCATTAAAAATTGTAAGTGAATTGAAAATTTTTTGTTTATAGATATTCTTCCTTTGGAGTACAACCTTGTGGTTGCAGAAGTGTCTGTCCTATAGAGCTAGACTGGCTGGAACATTTTTCCTGGTCCACTGAATCTCACCAAAGGACTGTTTATCACGTTCCTCTGACAAATATTTAGATTTTTCATGTTTGCAGACAAAACGAGTTACAGAGGCCTTAATATGTAAGAACCATCTAGATCATTGAATCACAAGAGCAACCACGCTAATGACCACAGATATATATTACTAGATAGGCAGTGGCGGTGGAGGGGGTGAAGCCTCGTGATGCGCATGGCGGCCATCTTACGATCACCCAAATTTGAGCGTATTCGAATTCTATTTCATAGGAGCAGGACGTAAGACTACGCGATAAACGGTATTAATGGCTTGAATTGGACCATCAATTACAGATAAAATAACCATTATTCTCCATTGAGTTACAGTAACTGGGAGAAATATTTTTTTTTTGAAGTATACCAAATGTTAAATGATAAAAACATACTCCGAGAGCGAAACTAAGGTAGCATTGTACACAAAAGATTAAAAATGTTTCCGCAATTTAGATTATGATGAACTTTCCTTAATAACTGACTGATTTAGGGCCGGAGGTTGCAATCATTTTATCGACAAGGCGGAAGATATTAAAAAATAAAGACATTTATAATAAGTGGTATTTATTTATTGCATGGCACACGGACGTCTCTGTTCGTGGAATTCTGTAACTGGGAAATTACTTATCATATTGATGTTTGAAATATGAAGTTTATGTCAGATATAATTTAAACAATAGAGATTTTCAAGGCTATATATTCTAGGTAAGAATTCTGCAGCTTCATACATAGATTAGATACGGTTAAATTCTGGTTATAACGTCCCTCACTTTTACGCGGTTTCGAATGTACCGTGGGTTTCACCATGTCCCCCGATATGATTACATTGACTATTTTCTTTGTTAGTGGTGGGTAACTTTGTGGCGAATTTTTTCTCAACGTGCCGTAACTTCCAGCAATTATATCAACGCGGTTGGCGGCATATTCAATTATGTAACAATCAAACGCTATACACTATCGCGCTAAAGGAAAAGATCAGAGTACATATTTTATTAACTTCTATGAAAGTGGGGTCAGGAAGTGGGAGTTAATCATTAAAACATCATTCGCTAATAAATTACTTATGAAATTTAGCTTTACAGTTTTTTGTTTCCCACGCAATTTCCCGTAATAATGCAGGTGTAAACTCCGTCCCTCTAGTTGTAACCAAATTTTACTTTATTAGTCAGAGGCAAAATATAACTTCATTGCACTTATAACAACATTGAGGGAAGGGAATGAAGCTCATACCCTACCTCAAACCAGAACGTAATGGTTATTACGATTGAACTTAACAGTTTTTAACAATAACAGTTTAAAAACCATAATAGAGGTTAATTCCATTTTAAAAGGTTTTAACTGGAGGTAGTAGTTCACGCTCTAATGAAGATTAATCTCCCAAGACAAACCAATCCTTATCAAATTCAAACACACAACTACACTATAGGATTCAAAAAATATTAAGAAACAGAAAAAGTCCATTTAGAAACAACCTTTATTTACAATTCATTTGTCTTTACTGACACTGCAGTGAAAATACACTGTGGTTGAATCATCCAAAACACTAGCAGAATCAAGTACTAGAAAACAGCATAGGTTTCTGTTATGGAGGGCTTCCAGGAAAGTTTTCCATCTTCTGGTGCCATGATCTTAATTCTTGATGGCAATGGCAATGCAGCACCCAAAAGGAATTAATGTCACTGAATCATCTGTAAAACCTTAGTAGTATAAAAATTTATAGTCAACTGTAAGCACATGACAGAAATTCACATAATGATATCACTTTGCTGTCCATTTGATGACTCAAGTAATTTTCTTGATTGAGGATCTTTATTTACTTATGGGTATAAAGTGAGGGATTTCTCTAGTTTCTCCAAAAACATTTCTCTATAATGGAAATCTATAAATTCGTATGAGAAATTAAGACCTGTAATATACATTTTATTTAAACACAAAATGCAATTGAAAATTGCTCAACACTTTCACAGCAATTATTAAACACAGGACATAGATGTATTCAATTGCTATTGATTATTTTTTCAAAAATTTCTATTTTGCTGGCTTCACCGCTACCTACAGGAAAGCATAGGCGCTGCCTATCTAGTAATATATATCTGTGCTAATGACTGTTCTCTAAAAAATCTCTTATTGGCTGCACTACATTTAGGGACTAACTCTGTTGTAATATTTCTCAAAATTACAAAATATATCGCTGGACTGGTACTGAGATAGTACTGATTGTTTGTCAATGGAAAGCTTTCTCAACCCATGAACCTTACAATACTGTTGACAAGAAAGAAAGTTTGCTCTCATTACCAGAAGGTCATCTTAAGAAATCACTTGTTTTACTTAAGATTTCTATTTTCCTGAGAAAAACAACTTTTGAACTATCGGTCAAAATGGCATGATCATGCCAAAACTAATTTTTATACAAATAAATTGAGTTTAATTTTGAATCATGTTCATACTAAAGAAGACAAATTTTCTGGTAAGAATATCCTGGAACTAATATTTAAGTATTTGAATAGGTGCAGGTTTTGTTTCAGTGGTTATTTAAAGTTCCTATTACGACTACAACTATCTTCATTGCAAGTTGTTAATGAGTAATCTAAGTGTTTAGATTAACTGCAGACTTAATTAACCATACACAAAAACATAAACCTCACTACTTTGTCTTCGATTGTTAAGATATTTGGACAAGTTGATAGAAGTGAGTCGATATTATTTTAAGAAAATAAAGAATTGGCAAATACCCGTACTATACCTGAAGCGATCAAAGCATTAGGATAATTTATGCAAGACATCCTTCACGTTCTGAAAGTTAGAGAAAGAATATTGGAGAACTTGCAACTATATGAAGTACTACTCAAGTATGTTAAAGATGTAGATTCAAAATTGGCTTTTTTCACACTTTGACCTATTTTAAATGTAGGAATCACAATTTCAGTTTTTCCTTCGAGAGCCTAACTTCCCTTTTTAAGAGTAACTTAAATAAAGGAAACTACGCTTTCAAACACTTCCTTAAACTCTCAAGGAGAGACCTTCAGGACCAGGAACTTTATTTGTTTCAAATGTTCCTTGTTTCCTTTAAATTCATCTGACAAGGGAAACACAAGGTTTGTGGGAAAGGGATCCAAACGAAACTTTCAGGGCACTGCTTAAAAATAATGGACACTTGTCCGACCGTTCAACTCAACAGGCCTAAGTTAAAATAAGTTAAGTTTTGTTTGAATCCCAAAACCTGGTATTTCCCTTGTAAGTCCAAATTATAGAATAGATCCCAGCCAGCTTTAAATATTAATTAAAACAACTCTGTTATTTCAGAACTCTACACTTCATTGTAGTATTAATATTAATTATATTCTTTTAAATTATTAGAGGGTATCTTTCTATCTTTAATGTCTCACAACTTCTTTGAATTAACACTCATAGTGTCTTCTAGGTAATTAGAAATATTATGCGTTTCTTATGAATAGGAAAAATATGAATTCTCTATGAAATTCTTCAAAATCAACTCTTGTGCTGAGACTAACATTCAAGTAGTGTTTTCAAAGTCTTACAAATGACTTAAAAATTGCATAATAATGGCCATGTTGCATTTTAATCCTTCTCAGTAATTTGCATTAGGTATTTTCTTAGAGAGAATAGAAAATTTAATGTGCTTACTTCTATTTGAAGCTATTCAACCATCTAATTTAACAAATTTTAAAAAATATAATTTTTTGAGCTTGTTCACAAGTAACGCTATTTTTTTCAATCCATACAAATAACATTTTAGCCCTTTCAGTTTATAATTTTCCACTAATACTCGATTGAGTATATTATATAAGATATAGATGAAATTGAATTGAAAGCAAATTGTCATATATAAGATCCAAAAGATATTATAACCAATAGGTTCTGATAAAAATGCCTATTACTAATGCTCCACTTAAGTTTCACCCAATTTCCATTGTGTATCTATGTAGCATTTCTTTATCATTAAATGTGTTAACCAGTATGATTTTTTATTACTGGAATAGATTTGTTGACACTCTTATGTAGTATTCTACTATTATAACTGAAAATTGAAAAGAATTTGTTGAAGGACTGTTATTAGGGTGTAATTTTGAATGTATCTATATAATCTCTGATTGAATCGAACCTATATCTTGCATGAGTCCTGCATGAGCTGCAGATGTATACATATTACATCAGATAATGAAAACAGCAGGACTACAGTTTCATTACTCTTGCTTAATACAAAGTTCAGTTGCTACAGATTTTGTTATGAGAATTTCTATGAGCATAGAGAATTAGCATATTTTCTGGAAATGGATATTAATTACTATAAATGATATTGGTAGAATATTTTTTACATTTTGAATTTTTTATGTGCAAATTCTTCAGGTGAAGATAACTGGACTTGAATAACTGAATACTGAAAAACCTAATTGGGTAACTTGAAAAATAAGTTAGTTAGTATACCAAAATGTGTAATCTCTTACTAAATCATCAAAGAAGGGAAATTTTCATTGAAATTTAAATACACAAGGCAGACATATCTGCTTTACTACTGTTACCATATAAGGTTGATTGTCAATTACAATTTAAAAATTTCTAGTCTACATTTTTCAGGAATTAACCATCGATACAGGTTGGTACAATTTTTTTGAGGTTTTTGAACCTTATCACCCTAAATGGTAACACTCAGGGTAGGATTAAATTAATGATCAATTATAATCAATTTTATGATTATGTGTCAATTATAATATATAATCAATTATATTATATAGAAAAATACTGATGAATATATCTACTAGTTTCCTTTACTCATTTACAAAAGGTAGAATTTTAAACCAAGATCATCTTAGGGGAAATGATGAGGTAGCATAAGGCATTGCTATTCCTTATCTTAAAATAATTTAAATAACAACAGCAAGCTGATGATTTTAGAATCCAAATATTGGAAAGCAGGTATTTAACTCATACCATTCAATGTACATATAAAAGGATAGAGCCACAACAAGAAGGTCCTCTGTGTAGATATCAAACGAATTTCGTATACTTTAACCTTTCTATGACAGAATATAAGGCTGTGAAGGTTTCATTTTGATAAAAGGACCAGATTCAACTCCAGAGCGATATGAAAGGCTTCCATAAGAAATTCACGTGGAGTTTGTTTTCATTGTATTACATGCTTTCCTTCTTTTTTAAATTGGAAATAATGATCCTACGAAACAAAAACAAGTACCTAAAGAAGGGAAAATTGAATATTGAGTCTAATTTCGGAAATTGAATATGCTACTTTAAACTACGATATATATGGCAAAATAAACAATGTAAAAATTTCAGAGTATTTAAAAACCAGTCCCCCTGACGACAAAGGCGATTGTTGAATCCGAGCTCAAGCCTTCTACCACAATAAAACACGGGGAATTCAGGCCCAACAGTAGGCAGCTTATTATACAAACGTAAGCCAAGGGAACGAGGCCCACAGGCAGCAAGTTTAGTTCTATTAAAATTAAGATGGAGATCTGAGTTAAACCTAGTGTTATAACAATGAAAATCGGAATTGGTAGTGTACACTCCTGGCCAAAATTAACGCAGCACCTCCCTAGCTATCCTTACTGTGCTGCATTAATTTTGGCCAGGAGTGTACATTGGCAAGGAACTTCTTATATGTATGACAACAGAGAAAATATAAAAGCAAGGTAAAATATTATATTTTTTAAAGAGAGAGCGAGAGCTAGGGTGAACACCAGCAATAATTCTGAGACTTCTCTTTTGGGCTATGAAGGCCTTATAACTGTTAGTGGAGTTTCCCCAGAAAATTAAACCATATAATAACTTAGACTGAATAATGCCATAGTAGAGTTGGAGTAAGACTTCAGTAGAAACAGAACTTCGAAGGAACCTCAGTAAATAAAAAGCCGAATTAAGTTTAGATGTCAACGGGGATTAATGTGCATCCCAAAATACGTTGTAATCCATTATGAGACCCAAAAATTTTGCCTGAAGGGCGCTAGATATTAATTTTTGATTCACAATAAGGATAATTGGCATTGACACTCAGAGGATTCTTACTTAAATATTCATACACAGTATCTAATTCATAATTCCAATAACATCCCGTACATTAACACAGTTTTGTAGAAACTAAGCTAACTTCAGACTAGAAGAAAATATTACGTCATCAGATCTTCAAGGATTTTAGGATATTATTTGTACCGAGGTAAAACTTTTTATGTTAACTTGCTTTTGCGCTTGAAGATGGGCTGTATTCTTATAATCTGCCTTTGTTATTGTTTAAATTTCAGGTATTGGCAACTCATTTTGTGATCGAAATCGACTGAAGAAAAATGCTTGGACTGAAAACGGGAAATACTTGGGATTCTAAGGAAAGAGTCAATACTCACTTTGGAAATGTTAAACATACTAAGAAAAGAGTGAAAATAGCTTTATTGAATGTTAACAGTTATCAAAATGTACTTCCCAAGGAAGCGTTTGGCAGATTTTAAGAAGGACATTAAAGCGTCGAGAGAGATGAAGACAAGCAAAAAGGAAAGTGTCGTATATTAGCTTCTAAATGAAAGAAAGGTGTCTCTCGTAATATTAACCTCGGTTAAAATGCCTTTTTCTCTTGCTTAACTTATGCAATGTCTATTGTATGTATTTTTATGAGAGAAAATGAATGACTGAAATTAACTTTGTATTTATATTTTTTATAGTGTGATATATATATCTATTATATATAGACGCTTCTCCGGATATCTATATCTATTATATATAGACGCTTCTCCGGATATACTTATATATATATACGAGTAAAATGTATACTGCATACTGCAAGCAGATCGACAACACTATTTTCATGTCGGCATCATATCGGGACGGCCATCATAAGAAAAAAGTGGATTGAAATTTTTCTTAAAAATTCGCTGAAATTTCATCGTCTGGCATCGAACCCGGGTCTTACTGGTAAACCTACTATGAAACACAATAGAAGATCACCATCTCTAACTATGTGTGAAAATTCAAGCAGAAATATTGGCTACAACTGCCTTAAAAGACGTTCTAATTTTCACGAATGTTAATGGCTCTCTGGATTCGAACCAAGGAAGATCTTGGAAATCTAAAACATGATTTTGAAACTTATCTTTGATTTCTATTTACATGCCGAATTTCAAGTTTCTATATTGTTGGAAAAGGGTTCAAAATAATTATTGAAAATCGGATCAGTTACTGATTGTAGAGACGCCCTGGTGTCGAACCCAGGACACATTGATAGCTGTGAATCCACAGTTTGATTTGTATGGAGTTGATCTTTCTTTATGCAAAGTTTGAAGTCAATATCGTGCCGGGAAGTACCTTAATTTTGTTCCCGTTATCTCCATAAGAAATGCATTGTAGGATTTAAATGGCCCTCTGGGATCGAACCAAGGACCATCAGCGAGTTGCTAAAATTTGATTATAAAACATATTTAGGATATATACCCACGTGCCAAGTTTCAAGTTTCCAAGTCATCTGGAAGTAATTAAAAAAAATCTTAAAAATCTCAATGTAAATTAAACGGGAGAATAATTGCCCTGACCTAGCATTGAACCAAGGATAATCTTCGAAGATGTCTTTATGGTTTCCTTTAGATATGCACAGCATCTAGCGATCTCTTGAATTTCAACTCTCAATTCTTCCGGGAAGTGCCTAAAAACATTTTTCGAAAATCCCCACCATGTATCCTTATGGAGAAAATCGGGACTTTGGGGCCTTCTGGAATCGAACCCATGACACCGAGGTTCAAAGTCGGCTTTTTTCTGGAGATTACACGTTATGGCCAATATGTCGTAAAAATTTCAAGGCAGTGGCACTTGTGGAACATGGTTAGAATTTTGATCCCCTATATATAACTTATATATAAGTATATCCGGAGAAGCGTCTATATATATTAGATAAATAGATATATATATAAGTATATCCGGAGAAGCGTCTATATATAATAGATATATATATATCTATTATATATAGACGCTTCTCCGGATATCTATTATATATAGATGCTTCTCCGGATTCATTCATGGATATACCTATATAGATAGATAGATAGATAGATAGGATACTAATTCACAGCCTAAACCATAAGCGGCATTGACCTGAAATTTTTACGACACATTGGCCATAACGTGTAACCACCAGAAAAATATCGACTTTGAACCTCGGTGTCATGGGTTCGATTCCAGAAGGCCCCAAAGTTGCGATTTTCTTCATAAGGATACATGGCGGGGATTTTCGAAAATTTTTTTGGTGCACTTCCCGGAAAAGTAGAGAGTTGAAATTCGAGGGATCGCTAGAAGCCGTGCAACTCCAACGTAAATCAGAAAGACATCGCCGAATATAGTCCATGGTTCGATGCTAGGTCGGGGCAAAAATCGGCCGTTTAAAATGCATTGCGGCGATTTTGGTGATTTTTTTTGGATCCTTTCCCGATAACATGGATATTTGAAACTCTGCACGTCGTTAGATATAATAAATATATTTCATAATCAAATTTTACATGTTCGCTGATGGTCCTTGGTTCGACCCCAGAGGACCATTTGCACTTATCAATGCATTTCTTACGGAGATAACGGAAACAAAATTTAGGTACTTTCCCGGCTATCGACTTCAAACTTTGCATGATACCAGAACAAGTCTTTACAAATCAAACTTTGCATTCACAGCTTACAATATGTCCTGGGTTCGACACCAGGTGTCTCTGCAATCAGAAGTTGATCCGATTTTTAGGAATTATTTTGAAACCTTTCCCAATAATATACAAATTTGAAATTCGGCATATACATAGAGATCATAAATAACTTTCAGAAACATGTTTTAGATTTCCAAGATCGTCCTTAGTTCGAATCCAGAGAGCCATTAACATTCGTGAAAATTAGAACGTCTTTTGAGGCAGTTGTAGCCAATATTTCTGCTTGAATTTTCACACATAGTTAGAGATACTAATCTTCTATTATGTTGCATAGGAAGTTTTACCAGAAAGATCCGGGTTCGATGCCGGGCAGCAAATATTGTTCCCGTTTAAAATACATTGGGTTAGTATTTCATTATTTTTTTATTGCACTTATCGAAATGATAGGAAGTTCGTACTTGGCTGGAAGATATATGAAAAGAATTGGTTTTGAAAAAAAATGTTCATAAGCCCGTACTATTCCTGAGTTCGATGCCAGAGCACATTAGCATTTCTCTCATAAGGAATATAAGGGAAAAGTAGGACGTCGTTTGAGGCAGTTGCAGTTAATATTTCTACTTGAATTTTCACACATAGTTACAGATGGTGATCTTCTATGGTGCTGCATAGTAGGTATGACCGGGAAGACCTGGGTTCGATGCCAGACAAATAATTTGCAGCGGAAATTAAGAATATTTTCCATCCATTATTTTTTTTCTTTTGCGGACTCACTCTATGTGATGCCGACAAAAATATTGTGTTATCAATGTGCTTGCAGTATGCAAGCAACATTTTACTCGTACCTATATACGAGTAAAATGTAGCTTGCATACTGCAAGCAGATCGACAACACTAATTTCATATCGGCATCATATCGGGACGGACATCAAAAGAAAAAAAAAATTCAAAATATTCGTAGAATTCGCTGCAATTTAATCACCTGGCAGCGAACCCCGGTCTTCCTGGTGTACTTACTATGCAGCAAAATAGAAAATTACCATATCAAACTATGTGTGAAAATTCAAGCAAAACTATTAGGTGCAACTACCTCAAACGACGTCCTACTATTCACATACACTCCTTATTTGAGAAATTATAATGTGCTCTAGCATCGAACCCAGGAACAGCATGGTCTTATCTATTTTTTTTCTTAAACAAAGTGTTAATATACATCTTCCATCTAAGCATGAGCTCCCTTACATATCGATAAATGCATAAAAAAATTATGAAAAGATATCCCATAGTATTATATATGGGTGATGTTTTTACCGCCCGGCATCGAACCCGGGTCTTTCAGGCAATACTTTCTATGCAGCACAAAAGAAAAACACCATCTCTAACCGCGTATGCAAATTCAAGCAGAAATATTGGTTACAACTGCCTCAAATGACGTCCTACTTTTCCTTTATATTCCTTATGAGAGAAACGTTATTGTGCTCTGGCTTCGAACCCAGGAACAGTACGGTCTTATGAAAGTATTTTTCTAAAACTTATTCGTACCATACATCTTCCAGCCAAGCACGAACATCCTATCATTTCGATAAGTGCATCTAAAAAAATAATGAAAAACGGCTCCCATGTATTTTAAAGGGCAGATCTTTGCATCGTCCTAGCATCGAACCCAGGATAACTTTTGTAAAAGTCATTGATGTTTTCGAAAGTCCAAGACCATAAATATAGGCACCTTGAGTTTTACTTCTCTACCTATCCGGAAAGTATTTTTTTTTAATTCCCGAAAATCACGGCAATGCATTCAAACGGGAAAAATCGGGACTTTGGGGCCCTCTGGAATCGAACCTATGACACTGAGGATCAAAGTCTCTTTTTTCCTGGGGGTTTCACGTTATGGCCAATATGTCATAAAAATTTCAGAACAATGACGCTTGTAGTTTAGGCTGTGAATTTGTATCCTATCTATCTATATAGGTATATATATGAATGAATCCGGAGAAGCATCTATATATAATAGATATAAACACTCATTGATTCATTAGGGATCAAAAGTATAACCATGTTCCACAAGTGCCACTGAATTGAAATTTTTACGACGTAATGGCCATAACGTATAACCTCCAGAAAAAATCCAATTTTGAAACTCAATGTCATGGGTTCGATTCCAGAAGGCCCCAAATTCCCGATTTTCTCCATAAGGATACATGGTGGCGATTTTCGAAAATTATTTTGAGGCACTTCCCGGAAAAGGAGAGAGTTGAAACTCAAGGGATCACTAGAAGCCGTGCATATCTAAGGAAAACCAAAAAGACATCTTCGATTATTTTCCATGGTTCAATGCTAGGTCGGAGCAAAAATCGGCCGTTTAAAATGCATTGTGGCGATTTTTAAGATTATTTTTGGACCGCTTGCTGATGGCATGGAAACTTGAAATTCGGCATGGGGTTAGAGATTATAAATATATTTCATAATCGAATTTTATATATTGGCAGATGGTCCTTGGTTCGATCCCAGAGAGCCATTTACATTCCTCAATGCATTTGTTATGGAGATAACGGAAACACATTTTGCTACTTCCCGCCATGATATCTATATCAAACTTTGTACAATATAAGATCAAGATCTAACTAGTCATACTGTGCATTCACAGCTGCCAGTATGTCCTGGGTTCGACACCAGGCGTCTCTAAAATCAGTAACTGATCCGATATTTAAGAATTATTTTGAGCCCCTTCCCTTTAATTTTTAAACTTGAAATTCGGTGCATGGATGAAAATAATAAATAAATTTCAAATGCATGTTTTAGATTACAATGATCGTCCTTGGTTCGAATCCAGAAAGCCATTTACATTCGTGAAAAGTAGAACTATTCTGAATTGGAAATGCATACAAAGTAGCACGTTTAGTTTAATCTTGCATGTGGTGCTGCTGCAAAACTTATACACATTGGGTTAACGGAGATGTCATCCCTATGCTGATACATTGTATCTCTCAGGATAAAAAGTTTAGCAGCACTCAACCTTATCAAACAAAGTATGAGTTTTTTTGTAAATTCTTAACTGAAAAATCAAGGTTTGTCTTATGCGCCGGTGCGTCTTATAGGCCGGGAAATACGGTACAGATTGTACCAAGGCGTAATATATTACCCTTAATGTTTTTACACTGAGTATTTGATTCAGTGGCGGAATTTTATCCGCCAGTTTTCTAAGTATTGATGCCAAGTAAATCATGTGATGTTTCCAATGAAGTGTATAATCTATTTTAATACCTAGATATATTTTTGTTCCGCTATTTTTGCACTTACATGATCTGTTCTTGGAACACCAGTTATCATGCATTATGTAAAATTCCACTTAAAAACGTTTGCTTTGACAACTTCTTTCAAACAGAGTTAGTTCATCATCTGGTACCACCATCTTCAATGGTTATATAAAGGATCTGGTGCTTTCCTGGTGAATTTGTTGCAGGAACCCCTTCCGTGATCCAGTTTATTTTTATTTTTAACCCTCTCAATGCTATTGTATATTCAGCAAATGGACACAGAATATTTTTTTTATGTTAAATTATAATTTTCAGTTATTTTAATATTTTAAAGCTATTTTTGATTTATTTAAAGAAAGAATAAAATTTAAACCAAATTTTAAACACCTCGAATTCAAAGTGTTAGCATCTGGAGGGAATTTGGGTTATGCAACTCTGCAGTTCACGAATTTGTTTTTGTACTTTACAACAGTAAAGGAATATTAGCTATCTACGAAAAGAATCAATCAATGAAGTTAGATTTAATGCATAAAACAGCTGTTTAAAATATAAGATATAACATTTTTCTTGTATTCTTAAGTATATATTTGGAAGGCTGATGCCATAATATACAATACCTTTCTTGATCTGTGAACTAGTGAGAGAATTTACAAAATTACTATAAACAGTTGACTGGATGTTGTACATATTTCACTCCATTAGCTCAACAAATTTCCTTTTGGTAAACATTTTAAAAACATAAGTTTGCACAACATGGTTAAAGTTTATGATAAGATTCACTTAAATAACCATGTATATTGTTCCAATTGTAAATTAGAAATGTCTTTTTATAGGATAATATTGAGAAATTTGGAGGCTTCCTTGGAACAGCTCTTGGATAAGGGATCACTTGTAGGTATACATCTCAGGAGATGCCAAAAACATGTCTAAGGACATCTGCGATCATATAAACACAACAACATAAAAGCATAAGGATAAGTCTTTAAGTAAAATAAAAGTGTAATATGAAATGCCAGTAATTGTATTCCATTGAAATCAAATAAGTGTATCTTGATTAGATTTCATTTTAGCTTTTCCCCAAGATGAGCGTTGAAACATCATCAATGAGTTCACAAAGGAGAAAAGATATTTGCAAGATATATGCTCTTCATAAATTAGAACTTCATTCATCAATTGTTTTGTTGATGTATAGACTATTCCCAGTGGTTTTAGGAAAATATAATTTGATGTGGTAATTTTAAATTTAAACCTTTAATTTATAAAAATATATTTGTCAACTTATTTATAATTACTTGGCTATACTAGAAATGATCATCACCTTGAACTAATAATAAATAACGAAGTATATATATATTAAGTCACAATAAACGAATAAATAATAAATTACCTTGAAATTATTCAGTATATTCTCAGTTCGATTTAAAATTTATCTTTAATTTCCCTTTAAAGGTACAACTTTTATTGCATATGCATATCAAAGATGATATTACAAATAACACATCTAGTAGGAAATTCAGCTAAAATTACAGTGGGAGTATAAAAAGCCACAAAAAATGAGAACTTTAAAAACTGCATTGCCTTGGTCAAGACCAAAAAGAATCTAAAATTAAAAAACTCATTTCTCTTTCATTCCAAGAAGATTGCATTATCCCAATGCACCAGAGAATAATTATGTAATAAAATATAATAATAATTTTTCAAAATCAATGAAACATTTAGTAATTCCAGTAGCAAGGTGGTAAGTTTTTCAAAAATTAAATTTATTTGGAGCTAAATTTTATCCCTTTTACCACACTCAGAAAAATTGAGGTATAAATGTGATGATTCAAAGAATAAGTGTGATGCTGTGACTTGATATGCATCCAAATTTGATCTTTACGTTGGAAGAAAACAGTTCTTGGAGTACAATTTGGATATTGGTTTTGACTTTGATAGAGAGATTAGAAGTTAAGGACTGTCATGTTAACTCTAATGACCAAAAATTTTAATAGAGATAACAAAATTTAATGCTTAGATATTGTGCTGTATTGAAGGGGGTTTCATGTGTTAGGTGGACAATCATTCAGGTATTCCCTATCAAACTTCATTCATCCCAAAGATACAGTATGTTTCAGGCTCCGTTGAAAGAATATACATTCCTCCTCCTCAGATGATAAATTTATATCATACATATAAGACAGAGTTCAGGAAAAAGTTACCTACAATTTGTTTGATTTATTAAAATCAGCAGTTAACAAATTTTACTACATATATTTTAAAATTAGCAAAGAAAGAGGGAAATGGAAGAGTCACATCCTCACACTTTAGACAAATAGTTGTGAAAAAGGGAAAATTATAGTTCACCAAAGAGTGTGGTCCTTGAAGAAGCTACTTGTAGTGTGTGCATATTTATTTCTACAAAGATGCCTGATCATACAATAATATAGAAGGATAAGAAAAACAGATCTGAAATGTGAGCTAAAACAAAGTTGATAACTGAACAAATGATGGCTGTAATTTCTACAAAGTACATTTATGTTTTACATTTCAAAGAAACTTTTATATTTTAGTTTCATTCTCAAGAAAAGTAATTTTCCATATCCTTTTTAATGCATGATTTCTTTTTAAATATACCAAATAAATATTAAGTACTCATGTATTTCAGTTCATATAATACAATATCTATTAAATATAGATGCTTCTTCGGGTTCCTTCATATATATACCCAGATAGTATACAAATTCACAGGCTAAATCACAAAGGTCATCAACTTGAAATTTTTACGACGTATTGTCCATAACGTGTAACCGCCAGAAAAATTGAGATTTTGAACCTCAGTGTCATGGGTTCGATTCCAGAGGGCCCCAATGTCCCGATTTTTTCCATTTAAATGCATTGCTTTGATTTTCCAGAATTTTTAAAAAATACTTCCCGGATAGGTAGGGAATCAAAACTCTAGGAGCCTATATATATAGTCATGATCTATCAAAAACATAAATGACTTTCACAGAAAATATCCTGGGTTCGATGCTAGGATGATGCAAATATCTGCCCTTAAAAAAATACATGTGAGTAGTTTTTCATTATTTTTTTTGATGCACTTATCGAAATGATAGGAATTTCGTGCTTAGCTTAAAGATGTATGGTAAGAATTGGTTTCAGAAAAAAATTTTCATAAGACCGTAATATTCGTGGGTTCGATGCCAGAGCACAATAACTTTTCTCTCATAAGGAATATAAGGAAAAAGTTTGAGGCAGTTACAGCAAATATTTCTGCTTGAATTTTCACACATAGTTAGAAATGGTGATCTGCTGTTGTGCTGCATAGTATGTATCTCCAGGAAGACCCGGGTTTGATGCACGACGATTAAATTGCTGCAAATTTTAAGAATATTTTCAATACTTTGTTTTTCTTTTGAGGACCATCCCGATATGATGCCGACATGAAATTAATGTTGTCGGTCTAATTGCAGTATGCAAGCTACATTTTACTCGTATTATCTGTAATGAGACATCATGTTTTACGTCTCATGATGTGTATGACAACCTTTAGTCTTTAAATCTTATTATATTTTATGGACTTATCTATAATATAAAATAGAGTGTGGGTGTGTGGGTGTGTGTATATGTATGTATGTTCGCTAAAAACTCGAGAACCGAGAGTCGCAAAACTTTGAAATTTTTTACATTATTAAAAGTCGCCCCTGCTCAGAGTATAGGCTACTTTTTATTTCCCTACAGTCCTCGGTTCGAACCCAGACGGGTCAAAACCTTTCCATAAGAAATACACATAGAGGTCAGCTTTTTCGTTGCAGGGTTCATTTCTTTTGCAAATTTAAATTTGAAATAATAGTCCTAGAAAGTCTAAACAAGCACCAAAAGAATGAAAATAGGATAAGAATTCATAATTTGGTCGTGGAATATCGTTTTTGATTCGAAATTGCGCACATTTTGATAGATAACTTGAATATTTTTTTTTCGACATTTTGAGATCGTAAACAACCCATCACTATGACAATCAATGCGATTCTTGATTTCAATCTCATGCGTAATTCCATAAGAAGACATGGAAAATGAATGCCCAGATATATTTAATGCTGTAGGATATCTTTTATATATATATATATATATAATTTCTTCTCCGGATTCATTCATATATATTTAGATACCCAGATAGATACACAGATAGAATACTAATTCACAGGCTAAACCACAAGCGTCATTGATTTGAAATTTTTACAGCTTATAGGCCCTAACGTGAAACCGCCAGAAAAAGGTGACTTTGAACCTCAGTGTCATGGGTTCGATGCCAGAAGGCCCCAAAATCCCGATTTTTCCCATTTAAATGTATTGCTTTGATTTTCGGAATTTCCTAAAAAATACTTCCTGGATAGGGAGAGAATCAATATTTAAGTATCTTACAGATATGAACACTATCGAAACCATAAATGGTTTTTATAGAAAATGTCCTGGGTTTGATGCTAGGACAATGCAAACATCTCCCATTTAATATACATGGGGGTAGTTTTTCATTATTTTTTCTATGCATTCATCGAAACGATAGGAAGTTCTCTCTTAGCTGGAAGATTTATATTAAAACTCAGTGTAAGAAAAGAATTTTAATAAGACCATAGTCTTCCTGGGTTTAATGCCAGAGCATAATACAATTTCTCAAAAAAGGAATATATGTGAAAAGCAGGACGTTGTTTTAGGCAGTTGCAGCCAATATTCCTGCTTGAATTTTCACACATACTTAGAATTGGCAATCTCCTATTGTGCTGCATAGTCAGTAAGATCAAAAAGATCCGGGTTCAATGCCGGGCGGTAAATATATCTCCCATATAAAACACATTGGGGTAGTTTTTCATTATTTTTTGATGCACTTACGAAATGATAGGAAGTTCTTGCTATCCTAGAAGATGTATATTAAGACTCGGTTTGACAAAAAAAATTACATAAGGCTATGATGTTCCTGGGTTCGATGCCAGAGGACATTACAATTTCTGACATAAGGAATACGTGTGAAAAGCAGGACGTCGTTTTAGGCAGTTGCAGCCAATATTCCTGCTTGAATTTTCACACATACTTAGAGATGGCAATCTTCTATTGTGCTTTATAGTAAGTAAGACCAGAAAGAGCCGGGTTCAATGCCGGGCGGTAAATATATCTCCCATATAAAATGCATTGGGGTAGTTTTTCATTATTTTTTTCATGCACTTACGAAATGATAGTTAGTTTTTGCTTTGATAGAAGTTGTATATTAGACTCGGTTTAAAAAAAATAGATAAGACCACGCTGTGCCTGGGTTTGGTGCCAGAGTACATCAATGCAGATTAAGAATATAAGGGAATACATTAATGCACATAATACAGAACACATTATTGCACATAAAGAATACAAGGGAAAAGTAGGACGTTGTTTGAGGCAGTTGCAGCAATTATTTTGGCTTGAGTTTTCATACATAGTTAGAGATGGTAATCTTCTGTTGTTTAGTATTGGGATAAAAGTCAGCTCCATAATACACTTACTTTCTGCAAAGAATGTTCTTACTTGGTTTTGTGTGATATATATATAGAATAATTTTCTGTTCTTTGCTTTTAATCATTGTTTCCGAGAGCCATTTTTCCCTTTCAGAAACTGTCTCCTAAAAGGTGGTGCTGCTTATCCTAATGTGATCATCGAATATCATCATAAGTGTTCTACCTTTCGGTACGTTCGGCACAATCAAAAATCCCTATTAATCGCCATCTCCTTCATTTCCCTATAGTTAACCCCACCCCTTCCATCATCTTCTGTCTTCCCCTCTCCCTTTTCCCCTGAGTCCTACCCTCCATTACAATCTTTACAAATCCCTCCCCCCTCAATATTTGACCCACCCATCTCTTCTGAAGATGCTTAATCACGTCAATTAAAGCCCTGTCCTCCCCAACCATCTCTAACACCTCCGTGTTTGTTTTCACCCCAACTAACTTTTTCCATTCTACGCCACACCCACATCTACCCACACCACACTAAGGCTATTCTTTTACGAACCTCATCTTTACATCTTCCGTCCCAAGAGAGAGTACTTCCCAAATAAGAAAATTTACATACCTGCTCTAGTTTTTCCCCATCCACCCTATTGGTTAACTTAGCTTTCTTCCCTTTAGTGAACCTCATAACTTTAGTTTTGCTTACATTAATTTTCATACCAAACTCCCTTGCTTTATCCTTAAGAGCATTTACTAAAGTTTGCAAACCCTTTACGGAATCACAGACAATAGCTTTATCGTCAGCATACCTTACACACTTCACTACCTTTCCACCAACCTTTACTCCCTTATCTATTTCTTCCCAGGCTTCTTGCACCATTACCTCTGCATATGTATTAAAGAGCGTATGTGACATAGGACACCCTTGTCTTACCCCCCTACCCAATTCAGCCCAATCCGATTCCCCATCAGCTATCCTTACGCAGACTGTTTGATTCAGATACAAATTTTGAATTAAACGTCTATCTTTCCAGTCTAACCCATATTTCTTTAATATCCCCATCAGTTTTGGCCACTGGACTCTATCGAAAGCCTTTTCAAAATCTACAAAACATACACATAAGTCCCTCTTAAATTCCAGGCTTCGTTCTGCAAGTACTCTCATCACCCCAATTGCATCCCTCGTTCCTTTTCCTCTCTGAAAACCAAACTGGTCTTCTCCAATTAGCCCTTTAATTTTACCCTCGACCCGTCTATTCAAAACCCTCAGAAGTACTTTTGCCGCGTGAGAGATTAGGCTAATTGTACGATAATCCCGACATTCTGTAGCCTTGTTCTTTATCTGTGAAGGAATCAAGATAGTTTCGGCGAAATCCTCTGGCCATTGCCCTTCATCATAAATTTTCCTAATTAAATCATAGAAACATTTCTTGGCCTTATCCCCCAGGTTCTTAAGGAACTCCACTGGGATCTTGTCAACCCCCGTTGCTTTATTCCCTTTCATATCCCGCAATGCCTGTTCTATTTCACGATCGATTAACCCAGGTCTAAGATCGTCTTCTTCAACTTCTTCCTCAGTTTCTATTTCTATGCTGGTGGGTTTCATGTTTTTCCCATACAATTCCTCAACGTATTCCTTCCATCGTCCCCTTATGGTGACTGGATCCCTTAATAGACTTCCCTTACTGTCTTTAACCGTCACCATTCTATTCCTAATTCTATTACCCGTCAGTTGCTTTACTTTACTATACATTAGGTCGGCCCTCCCGCTTTCCACCAGCTTTTCTACTTCATTACACCCCCCTTCCACCACTGTTCCCTAGCCTTATTAGTTTCCCTTCTTAGTTCGTTGTTTAGTGCTCTGTACATTCTGCGCCCATGGTCAGTGTTGAATCTTTTCCATTTCCTTCTTTCCTCCATTTTATTTAACATTAAAATTGAAATTTCGCTAAAATTATTCGTTTTTCTTGCTTTTTTCGGTCAAATCTCGATAAAATAAGGAAAATTAAGGGAAACAAAACGAAAAAAATTGAAATTTCGCTAAAATTATTCGTTTTTCTTGCTTTTTTCGGTCAAATCTCGATAAAATAAGGAAAATTAAGGGAAAAAAAGATGATAAAAATTGATCTTTCGCTAAAATTATTCGTTTTTCTTGCTTTTTTCGGTCAAATCTTGATAAAATAAGGAAAAGCAAGGGAAAAAAGGTGCAAAAAATTGAAATTTCGCTAAAATTATTCGTTTTTCTTGCTTTTTTCGGTCAAATCTCGATAAAATAAGGAAAATTGAGGGAAAAAAGAGGATAAAAATTGATATTTTGCTAAAATTATTCGTATTTCTTGCTTTTCTCGGTCAAATCTCGATAAAATAAGGAAAATTAAAGGAAAAAAAAAATAAAAATTGATATTTCGATAACATTATTCGTTTTTCTTGCTTTTTTCGGTCAAATCTCGATAAAACAAGGAAAATTAAGGGAAAAAAAGAGGAAAAAAATTGAAATTTCGCTAAAATTATTCGTTTTTCATGCTTTTTTCGGTCAAATCTCGATAAAATAAGGAAAATTAAGGGAAAAAAAAATAAGAAAAAAATTGAAATTCCGCTAAAATTATTCGTTTTTCTTGCTTTTTTCGGTCAAATCTCGATAAAATAAGGAAAATTAAGGGAAAAAAAGAGGATAATAATTGAAATTTCGCTAAAATTATTCGTTTTTCTTGCTTTTTTCGGTCAAATCTCGATAAAATAAGGAAAATTAAGGGAAAAAAAGAGGATAAAAATTGATATTTCTATAAAATTATTCGTTTTTCTTGCGGTTATCGGTCAAATCTCGATAAAATAAGGAAAATTAAGGGAAAAAAAATAGGAAAAAAATTGAAATTTCGCTAAAATTATTCGTTTTTCTTGCTTTTTTCGGTCAAATCTTGATAAAATAAGGAAAATTAAGGGAAAAAAATAGGAAAAAAATTGAAATTTCGCTAAAATTATTCGTTTTTCTTGCTTTTTTCGGTCAAATCTCGATAAAATAAGGAAAATTAAGGGAAAAAAAGAGGATAATAATTGAAATTTCGCTCAAATTATTCGTTTTTCTTGCTTTTTTCGGTCAAATCTCGATAAAATAAGGAAAATTAAGGGAAAAAAAGAGGATAAAAATTGATATTTCTATAAAATTATTCGTTTTTCTTGCTTTTATCGGTCAAATCTCGATAAAATAAGGAAAATTAATGGAAGAAAAGAGGAAAAAAATTGAAATTTCGCTAAAATTATTCGTTTTTCTTGCTTTTTTCGGTGAAATCTCGATAAAATAAAGGAAATTAATGGAAAAAAGAGGATAAACATTGATATTTTGCTAAAATTATTCGTTTTTCTTGCTTTTTTCGGTCAAATCTCGTTAAATGAGGAGAATGAAGGAAAAAAAGAGGAAAAAAATTGAAATTTCGCAAAAATTATTCGTTTTTCATGCTTTTTTCGGTCAAATCTCGATAAAATAAGGAAAATTAAGGGAAAAAAGATGATAAAAATTGATATTCCGCTAAAATTATTCGTTTTTCTTGCTTTTTTCGGTCAAATCTCGATAAAATAAGGAAAATTTAGGGAAAAAAAGAGGATAAAAATTAAAATTTCGCTAAAATTATTCGTTTTTCTTGCTTTTTTCGGTCAAATCTCGATAAAATAAGGAAAATTAAGGGAAAAAAAGAGGAAAAAAATTGAAATTTCGCTAAAATTATTCGTTTTTCTTGCTCTTTTCGGTCAAATCTCGAAAAAATAAGGAAAATTAAGGGAAAAAAAGAGGAAAAAAATTGAAATTTCGCTAAAATTATTCGTTTTTCTTGCTTTTTTCGGTCAAATCTCGATAAAATTAGGAAAATTAAGGGAAAAAAAGAGGAAAAAAATTGAAATTTCGCTAAAATTATTCGTTTTTCTTGCTCTTTTCGGTCAAATCTCGATAAAATAAGGAAAATCAAGGGAAAAAAGATAATAAAAATTTATATTTCGCTAAAATTATTCGTTTTTCTTGCTTTTATCGGTCAAATCTCGATAAAATAAGGAATATTAATGGAAGAAAAGAGGAAAAAAATTGAAATTTCGCTAAAATTATTCGTTTTTCTTGCTTTTTTCGGTGAAATCTCGATAAAATAAAGGAAAATAATGGAAAAAAGAGGATAAACATTGATATTTTGCTAAAATTATTCGTATTTCTTGCTTTTTTTGGTCAAATCTCGTTAAATGAGGAGAATGAAGGAAAAACTGGGGAAAAAAATTGAAATTTCGCTAAAATTATTCGTTTTTCTTGCTTTTTTCGGTCAAATCTCGATAAAATAAGGAAAATTAAGGGAAACAAAAAGAAAAAAATTGAAATTTCGCTAAAATTATTCGTTTTTCTTGCTTTTTTCGGTCAAATCTCGATAAAATAAGGAAAATTAAGGGAAAAAAAGATGATAAAAATTGATCTTTCGCTAAAATTATTCGTTTTTCTTGCTTTTTTCGGTCAAATCTTGATAAAATAAGGAAAAGCAAGGGAAAAAAGATGATAAAAATCGATATTTCGTCAAAATTATTCGTTTTTCTTGCTTTTATCGGTCAAATCTCGATAAAATAAGGAAAATTAAGGGAAAAAAAATAGGAAAAAAATTGAAATTTCGCTAAAATTATTCGTTTTTCTTGCTTTTTTCGGTCAAATCTCGATAAAATAAGGAAAATTGAGGGAAAAAAGAGGATAAAAATTGATATTTTGCTAAAATTATTCGTATTTCTTGCTTTTCTCGGTCAAATCTCGATAAAATAAGGAAAATTAAAGGAAAAAAAAAATAAAAATTGATATTTCGATAACATTATTCGTTTTTCTTGCTTTTTTCGGTCAAATCTCGATAAAACAAGGAAAATTAAGGGAAAAAAAGAGGAAAAAAATTGAAATTTCGCTAAAATTATTCGTTTTTTATGCTTTTTTCGGTCAAATCTCGATAAAATAAGGAAAATTTAAGGGAAAAAAAAATAGGAAAAAAATTGAAATTTCGCTAAAATTATTCGTTTTTCTTGCTTTTTTCGGTCAAATCTCGATAAAATAAGGAAAATTAAGGGAAAAAAAGAGGATAAAAATTTATATTTCTATAAAATTATTCGTTTTTCTTGCTTTTATCGGTCAAATCTCGATAAAATAAGGAAAATTAAGGGAAAAAAAATAGGAAAAAAATTGAAATTTCGCTAAAATTATTCGTTTTTCTTGCTTTTTTCGGTCAAATCTTGATAAAATAAGGAAAATTAAGGGAAAAAAAATAGGAAAAAAATTGAAATTTCGCTAAAATTATTCGTTTTTCTTGCTTTTTTCGGTCAAATCTCGATAAAATAAGGAAAATTAAGGGAAAAAAAGAGGATAATAATTGAAATTTCGCTAAAATTATTCGTTTTTCTTGCTTTTTTCGGTCAAATCTCGATAAAATAAGGAAAATTAAGGGAAAAAAAGGGGATAAAAATTGATATTTCTATAAAATTATTCGTTTTTCTTGCTTTTATCGGTCAAATCTCGATAAAATAAGGAAAATTAATGGAAGAAAAGAGGAAAAAAATTGAAATTTCGCTAAAATTATTCGTTCTTCTTGCTTTTTTCGGTGAAATCTCGATAAAATAAAGGAAATTAATGGAAAAAAGAGGATAAACATTGATATTTTGCTAAAATTATTCGTTTTTCTTGCTTTTTTCGGTCAAATCTCGTTAAATGAGAAGAATGAAGGAAAAAAAGAGGAAAAAAATTGAAATTTCGCTAAAATTATTCGTTTTTCATGCTTTTTTCGGTCAAATCTCGATAAAATAAGGAAAATTAAGGGAAAAAAGATGATAAAAATTGATATTCCGCTAAAATTATTCGTTTTTCTTGCTTTTTTCGGTAAAATCTCGATAAAATAAGGAAAATTTAGGGAAAAAAAGAGGATAAAAATTAAAATTTCGCTAAAATTATTCGTTTTTCTTGCTTTTTTCGGTCAAATCTCGATAAAATAAGGAAAATTAAGGGAAAAAAGAGGAAAAAAATTGAAATTTCGCTAAAATTATTCGTTTTTCTTGCTCTTTTCGGTCAAATCTCGAAAAAATAAGGAAAATTAAGGGAAAAAAAGAGGAAAAAAATTGAAATTTCGCTAAAATTGTTCGTTTTTCTTGCTTTTTTCGGTCAAATCTCGATAAAATAAGGAAAATTAAGGGAAAAAAAGAGGAAAAAAATTGAAATTTCGCTAAAATTATTCGTTTTTCTGGCTCTTTTCGGTCAAATCTCGATAAAATAAGGAAAATCAAGGGAAAAAAGATAATAAAAATTTATATTTCGCTAAAATTATTCGTTTTTCTTGCTTTTATCGGTCAAATCTCGATGAAATAAGGAAAATTAATGGAAGAAAAGAGGAAAAAAATTGAAATTTCGCTAAAATTATTCGTTTTTCTTGCTTTTTTCGGTGAAATCTCGATAAAATAAAGGAAATTAATGGAAAAAAGAGGATAAACATTGATATTTTGCTTAAATTATTCGTATTTCTTGCTTTTTTCGGTCAAATCTCGTTAAATGAGGAGAATGAAGGAAAAAAAGGGGAAAAAAATTGAAATTTTGCTAAAATTATTCGTTTTTCTTGCTTTTTTCGGTCAAATCTCGATAAAATAAGGAAAATTAAGGGAAACAAAAAGAAAAAAATTGAAATTTCGCTAAAATTATTCGTTTTTCTTGCTTTTTTCGGTCAAATCTCGATAAAATAAGGAAAATTAAGGGAAAAAAAGATGATAAAAATTGATCTTTCGCTAAAATTATTCGTTTTACTTGCTTTTTTCGGTCAAATCTTGATAAAATAAGGAAAAGCAATCGAAAAAAGATGATAAAAATCGATATTTCGTCAAAATTATTCGTTTTTCTTGCTTTTATCGGTCAAATCTCGGTAAAATAAGGAAAATTAAGGGAAAAAAATAGGAAAAAAATTGAAATTTCGCTAAAATTATTCGTTTTTCTTGCTTTTTTCGGTCAAATCTCGATAAAATAAGGAAAATTGAGGGAAAAAAGAGGATAAAAATTGATATTTTGCTAAAATTATTCGTATTTCTTGCTTTTCTCGGTCAAATCTCGATAAAATAAGGAAAATTAAATGAAAAAAAAAATAAAAATTGATATTTCGATAACATTATTCGTTTTTCTTGCTTTTTTCGGTCAAATCTTGATAAAATAAGGAAAATTAAGGGAAAAAAAGAGGAAAAAAATTGAAATTTTGCTAAAATTATTCGTATTTCTTGCTTTTCTCGGTCAAATCTCGATAAAATAAGGAAAATTAAATGAAAAAAAAAATAAAAATTGATATTTCGATAACATTATTCGTTTTTCTTGCTTTTTTCGGTCAAATCTCGATAAAATAAGGAAAATCAAGGGAAAAAAGATAATAAAAATTTATATTTCGCTAAAATTATTCGTTTTTCTTGCTTTTATCGGTCAAATCTCGATAAAATAAGGAAAATTAATGGAAGAAAAGAGGAAAAAAATTGAAATTTCGCTAAAATTATTCGTTTTTCTTGCTTTTTTCGGTGAAATCTCGATAAAATAAAGGAAATTAATGGAAAAAAGAGGATAAACATTGATATTTTGCTAAAATTATTCGTATTTCTTGCTTTTTTCGGTCAAATCTCGTTAAATGAGGAGAATGAAGGAAAAAAAGGGGAAAAAAATTGAAATTTCGCTAAAATTATTCGTTTTTCTTGCTTTTTTCGGTCAAATCTTGATAAAATAAGGAAAATTAAGGGAAACAAAAAGAAAAAAATTGAAATTTCGCTAAAATTATTCGTTTTTCTTGCTTTTTTCGGTCAAATCTCGATAAAATAAGGAAAATTAAGGGAAAAAAAGATGATAAAAATTGATATTTTGCTAAAATTATTCGTATTTCTTGCTTTTTTCGGTCAAATCTCGATAAAATAAGGAAAATTGAGGGAAAAAAGAGGATAAAAATTGATATTTTGCTAAAATTATTCGTATTTCTTGCTTTTCTCGGTCAAATCTCGATAAAATAAGGAAAATTAAATGAAAAAAAAAATAAAAATTGATATTTTGCTAAAATTATTCGTATTTCTTGCTTTTTTCGGTCAAATCTCGATAAAATAAGGAAAATTGAGGGAAAAAAGAGGATAAAAATTGATATTTTGCTAAAATTATTCGTATTTCTTGCTTTTCTCGGTCAAATCTCGATAAAATAAGGAAAATTAAATGAAAAAAAAAAATAAAAATTGATATTTCGATAACATTATTCGTTTTTCTTGCTTTTTTCGGTCAAATCTCGATAAAATAAGGAAAATCAAGGGAAAAAAGATAATAAAAATTTATATTTCGCTAAAATTATTCGTTTTTCTTGCTTTTATCGGTCAAATCTCGATAAAATAAGGAAAATTAATGGAAGAAAAGAGGAAAAAAATTGAAATTTCGCTAAAATTATTCGTTTTTCTTGCTTTTTTCGGTGAAATCTCGATAAAATAAAGGAAATTAATGGAAAAAAGAGGATAAACATTGATATTTTGCCAAAATTATTCGTATTTCTTGCTTTTTTCGGTCAAATCTCGTTAAATGAGGAGAATGAAGGAAAAAAAGGGGAAAAAAATTGAAATTTCGCTAAAATTATTCGTTTTTCTTGCTTTTTTCGGTCAAATCTCGATAAAATAAGGAAAATTAAGGGAAACAAAAAGAAAAAAATTGAAATTTCGCTAAAATTATTCGTTTTTCTTGCTTTTTTCGGTCAAATCTCGATAAAATAAGGAAAATTAAGGGAAAAAAAGATGATAAAAATTGATCTTTCGCTAAAATTATTCGTTTTTCTTGCTTTTTTCGGTCAAATCTTGATAAAAAAAAGGAAAAGCAAGGGAAAAAAGATGATAAAAATCGATATTTCGTCAAAATTATTCGTTTTTCTTGCTTTTATCGGTCATATCTCGGTAAAATAAGGAAAATTAAGGGAAAAAAATAGGAAAAAAATTGAAATTTCGCTAAAATTATTCGTTTTTCTTGCTTTTTTCGGTCAAATCTCGATAAAATAAGGAAAATTGAGGGAAAAAAGAGGATAAAAATTGATATTTTGCTAAAATTATTCGTATTTCTTGCTTTTCTCGGTCAAATCTCGATAAAATAAGGAAAATTAAATGAAAAAAAAAATAAAAATTGATATTTCGATAACATTATTCGTTTTTCTTGCTTTTTTCGGTCAAATCTCGATAAAATAAGGAAAATTAAGGGAAAAAAAGAGGAAAAAAATTGAAATTTCGCTAAAATTATTCGTTTTTCTTGCTCTTTTCGGTCAAATCTCGATAAAATAAGGAAAATCAAGGGAAAAAAGATAATAAAAATTTATATTTCGCTAAAATTATTCGTTTTTCTTGCTTTTATCGGTCAAATCTCGATAAAATAAGGAAAAGCAATCGAAAAAAGATGATAAAAATCGATATTTCGTCAAAATTATTCGTTTTTCTTGCTTTTATCGGTCAAATCTCGGTAAAATAAGGAAAATTAAGGGAAAAAAATAGGAAAAAAATTGAAATTTCGCTAAAATTATTCGTTTTTCTTGCTTTTTTCGGTCAAATCTCGATAAAATAAGGAAAATTGAGGGAAAAAAGAGGATAAAAATTGATATTTTGCTAAAATTATTCGTATTTCTTGCTTTTCTCGGTCAAATCTCGATAAAATAAGGAAAATTAAATGAAAAAAAAAATAAAAATTGATATTTCGATAACATTATTCGTTTTTCTTGCTTTTTTCGGTCAAATCTTGATAAAATAAGGAAAATTAAGGGAAAAAAAGAGGAAAAAAATTGAAATTTTGCTAAAATTATTCGTATTTCTTGCTTTTCTCGGTCAAATCTCGATAAAATAAGGAAAATTAAATGAAAAAAAAAATAAAAATTGATATTTCGATAACATTATTCGTTTTTCTTGCTTTTTTCGGTCAAATCTCGATAAAATAAGGAAAATCAAGGGAAAAAAGATAATAAAAATTTATATTTCGCTAAAATTATTCGTTTTTCTTGCTTTTATCGGTCAAATCTCGATAAAATAAGGAAAATTAATCTAAGAAAAGAGGAAAAAAATTGAAATTTCGCTAAAATTATTCGTTTTTCTTGCTTTTTTCGGTGAAATCTCGATAAAATAAAGGAAATTAATGGAAAAAAGAGGATAAACATTGATATTTTGCTAAAATTATTCGTATTTCTTGCTTTTTTCGGTCAAATCTCGTTAAATGAGGAGAATGAAGGAAAAAAAGGGGAAAAAAATTGAAATTTCGCTAAAATTATTCGTTTTTCTTGCTTTTTTCGGTCAAATCTTGATAAAATAAGGAAAATTAAGGGAAACAAAAAGAAAAAAATTGAAATTTCGCTAAAATTATTCGTTTTTCTTGCTTTTTTCGGTCAAATCTCGATAAAATAAGGAAAATTAAGGGAAAAAAAGATGATAAAAATTGATATTTTGCTAAAATTATTCGTATTTCTTGCTTTTTTCGGTCAAATCTCGATAAAATAAGGAAAATTGAGGGAAAAAAGAGGATAAAAATTGATATTTTGCTAAAATTATTCGTATTTCTTGCTTTTCTCGGTCAAATCTCGATAAAATAAGGAAAATTAAATGAAAAAAAAAATAAAAATTGATATTTTGCTAAAATTATTCGTATTTCTTGCTTTTTTCGGTCAAATCTCGATAAAATAAGGAAAATTGAGGGAAAAAAGAGGATAAAAATTGATATTTTGCTAAAATTATTCGTATTTCTTGCTTTTCTCGGTCAAATCTCGATAAAATAAGGAAAATTAAATGAAAAAAAAAAAATAAAAATTGATATTTCGATAACATTATTCGTTTTTCTTGCTTTTTTCGGTCAAATCTCGATAAAATAAGGAAAATCAAGGGAAAAAAGATAATAAAAATTTATATTTCGCTAAAATTATTCGTTTTTCTTGCTTTTATCGGTCAAATCTCGATAAAATAAGGAAAATTAATGGAAGAAAAGAGGAAAAAAATTGAAATTTCGCTAAAATTATTCGTTTTTCTTGCTTTTTTCGGTGAAATCTCGATAAAATAAAGGAAATTAATGGAAAAAAGAGGATAAACATTGATATTTTGCCAAAATTATTCGTATTTCTTGCTTTTTTCGGTCAAATCTCGTTAAATGAGGATAATGAAGGAAAAAAAGGGGAAAAAAATTGAAATTTCGCTAAAATTATTCGTTTTTCTTGCTTTTTTCGGTCAAATCTCGATAAAATAAGGAAAATTAAGGGAAACAAAAAGAAAAAAATTGAAATTTCGCTAAAATTATTCGTTTTTCTTGCTTTTTTCGGTCAAATCTCGATAAAATAAGGAAAATTAAGGGAAAAAAAGATGATAAAAATTGATCTTTCGCTAAAATTATTCGTTTTTCTTGCTTTTTTCGGTCAAATCTTGATAAAAAAAAGGAAAAGCAAGGGAAAAAAGATGATAAAAATCGATATTTCGTCAAAATTATTCGTTTTTCTTGCTTTTATCGGTCATATCTCGGTAAAATAAGGAAAATTAAGGGAAAAAAATAGGAAAAAAATTGAAATTTCGCTAAAATTATTCGTTTTTCTTGCTTTTTTCGGTCAAATCTCGATAAAATAAGGAAAATTGAGGGAAAAAAGAGGATAAAAATTGATATTTTGCTAAAATTATTCGTATTTCTTGCTTTTCTCGGTCAAATCTCGATAAAATAAGGAAAATTAAATGAAAAAAAAAATAAAAATTGATATTTCGATAACATTATTCGTTTTTCTTGCTTTTTTCGGTCAAATCTCGATAAAATAAGGAAAATTAAGGGAAAAAAAGAGGAAATAAATTGAAATTTTGCTAAAATTATTCGTTTTTCTTGCTTTTTTCGGTCAAATCTCGATAAAATAAGGAAAATTAAGGGAAAAAAAGAGGAAATAAATTGAAATTTTGCTAAAATTATTCGTTTTTCTTGCTTTTTTCGGTCAAATCTCGATAAAATAAGGAAAATTAAGGGAAAAAAAGAGGATAAAAATTGATATTTCTATAAAATTATTCGTTTTTCTTGCTTTTTTCGGTCAAATCTCGTTAAATGAGTAGAATGAAGGAAAAAAAGAGGAAAAGAATTGAAATTTCGCTAAAATTATTCGTTTTTCTTGCTTTTTTCGGTCAAATCTCGATAAAATAAGGAAAATTAAGGGAAACAAAAAGAAAAAAATTGAAATTTCGCTAAAATTATTCGTTTTTCTTGCTTTTTTCGGTCAAATCTCGATAAAATAAGGAAAATTAAGGGAAAAAAAGATGATAAAAATTGATCTTTCGCTAAAATTATTCGTTTTTCTTGCTTTTTTTCGGTCAAATCTTGATAAAATAAGGAAAAGCAAGGGAAAAAAGATGATAAAAATCGATATTTCGTCAAAATTATTCGTTTTTCTTGCTTTTATCGGTCATATCTCGGTAAAATAAGGAAAATTAAGGGAAAAAAAATAGGAAAAAAATTGAAATTTCGCTAAAATTATTCGTTTTTCTTGCTTTTTTCGGTCAAATCTCGATAAAATAAGGAAAATTGAGGGAAAAAAGAGGATAAAAATTGATATTTTGCTAAAATTATTCGTATTTCTTGCTTTTCTCGGTCAAATCTCGATAAAATAAGGAAAATTAAATGAAAAAAAAAATAAAAATTGATATTTCGATAACATTATTCGTTTTTCTTGCTTTTTTCGGTCAAATCTCGATAAAATAAGGAAAATTAAGGGAAAAAAAGAGGAAATAAATTGAAATTTTGCTAAAATTATTCGTTTTTCTTGCTTTTTTCGGTCAAATCTCGATAAAATAAGGAAAATTAAGGGAAAAAAAGAGGAAATAAATTGAAATTTTGCTAAAATTATTCGTTTTTCTTGCTTTTTTCGGTCAAATCTCGATAAAATAAGGAAAATTAAGGGAAAAAAAGAGGATAAAAATTGATATTTCTATAAAATTATTCGTTTTTCTTGCTTTTTTCGGTCAAATCTCGTTAAATGAGTAGAATGAAGGAAAAAAAGAGGAAAAGAATTGAAATTTCGCTAAAATTATTCGTTTTTCATGCTTTTTTTGGTCAAATCTCGATAAAATAAGGAAAATTAAGGGAAAAAAATAGGAAAAAAATTGAAATTTCGCTAAAATTATTCGTTTTTTTAGCTTTTTTCGGTCAAATCTCGATACAATAAGGAAAATTAAGGGAAAAAAGAGGATAAAAATTGATATTTTGCTAAAATTATTCGTATTTCTTGCTTTTTTCGGTCAAATCTCGATAAAATAAGGAAAATTAAAGGAAAAAAAGAGGATAAAAATTGATATTTCGATAAAATTATTCGTTTTTCTTGCTTTTTTCGGTCAAATCTCGATAAAATAAGGAAAATTAAGGGAAAAAAAGAGGAAAAAAATTGAAATTTCGCTAAAATTATTCGTTTTTCTTGCTTTTTTCGGTCAAATCTCGATAAAATAAGGAAAATTAAGTGAAAAAAAGGGGAAAAAAATTGAAATTTCGCTAAAATTATTCGTTTTTCTTGCTTTTTTCAGTCAAATCTCGATAAAATAAGGAAAATTAAGGGAAAAAATCTGATGTGGCCAGCACATGACTTTCTCCATATATAAGATGTAAATATTTATATACGACAGTAATTTCGAACTATATATTCAATCTAAACTTGGAAGAGAAGTGTTTAATTTATATCATATTATCTTTAACGTCACAAACACTATAAATAATTTTTTTCGGGACATGTTCGATGAAAAACGATGAAATGGCCTTTCGCCCCAGCTCCCAGAATGCCCACAACGTACATAATCAGCAACTTCCGGTTTATCAGTATTTCACAAATAACTCCTAGACAATCAGTGATAAAAAAATATGTTTCATACAAAATTTATAGTAAATATTATTTTCTAAAACTTTTATAATCAATTGTTTATACCTAAATATCATATTTATGGAGATTTTTTGAATACCGGAAATGAGCTTTGATGAATGAAGCTCGACTTCCGGTCAGCCGATTTACCCCAAATACTAATCAACTCTAACGACTGTAATAAAAGTACTATACATGAAATTTGGTGTTGATCCAACAAATAGTTTTCATGTTAGAGCGCCCACAAAGTACATAATCATCTTCTTCCGGTTTATCGGTATTTCACGAATAACTCCTAATCAACAGGTGATACAAAAATATGTTTAATACAAAAGTCATAGTAAATTACATTATCTAAAACTTTTATAAGTAATACAATATACGTATATATCATATTTATGGAGATATTTTGAAAACCGGAAATGAGCTTTAATCAATAAAGGTCGACTTCCGGTTGACCGATTTACTCCAATAACTTATCAACTCTGACAGCACACACACCACTACTATACATGAAGTTTGGTATTGATACGACCAATAGTTTTCACGTAAGAGCGCCCACTGTCACACACACACACACACTCACACACACACACACACAGACATCATTCCGAAAATGGTCAAAACGTGTTCTAGGGACCCAAAAACATGTATTTCCGTTGAAATCTCGAAGTCGAATTTTTTCATGAAAACAATACTTTCTCTATACTTCGTATATGGAGAAAGTAAAAAAACAAATTAATGCGTAGCTCTTTGTTACTATATTGAAACTATATCAACACATATTTACTCAGTGAGCATTAGTAAGGTATTCTGTGAACTGTAATAGCATTTTAAACATTATAGATTCATTCCTAAAATATTCAGTAAATCTTTAAAATACCTATGAATTATTTTATGTATAGGTGCTTAAAAATTGTTGAAATAATGTTTAGATAATTATTAAAATTTATTTCAGTAAATTTGGTAGCACTGCTATAATTGCATACTTCTTATAACTTGACATTAAGAAAATCCTCAGATAATCATAACATGGACAACATTTTTACAAAACGAAAATTTGGTTGAAATATCTTCATTAGTTTCTGTGATCCCGACGGTAATATAGCGCCTGATGTCACATTGACCCCACGAGACTACTTAAGGTTTAATGGTGAAATGTTTCAAAAACGGAAATGAGCTTCCAAAAATAAAGATCGACTTCTGGTAAACCGATATCCTCCAAAACCTAATCAACTCTGATGACACCAACCAAAATAAAATGTACGAAATTTGGTGTTGATACGACAAATAGTTTTCAGGTAAGAGCGCCCACAAAGTAAATAATCAGCAACTTCCGGTTTATCGGTATTTCACGAATAACTCCTAAACAATCAGTGATACAAAAATATGTTTAATACAAAAGGTGTAGTAAAGTACTTTTTCTAAAACTTTTAAAAATAATAGTATATACCTAAATATCATATTCATAGAGGTATTTGCAAAATCGGAAATAAGCTTCGAAGAGTAAAGCTCAACTTCCGGTTCAATGATATACTCTAAAAAATAATAAACTCTAATCACAACAACCAAAGTAATATACATGAAATTTGGTGTTGAAACGACAAATAGTTTTCATGTGAGAGCGCCCACAAAGTACATACTAAGCAAATTCCGGTTTACGGGATTTCAAAAAGAACTCCTAAACAATCGGTGATATAAAAGTATGTTTCATACAAAAGTTATAGTAAAATAAATTTTCTAAAACATTTATAATTAATAGTATATACCTAAATATCATATTTATGGAGATATTTTGGAAACCGGAAATGAGCTTTGTAGAATGAAGCTCGACTTCCGGTCAACCGATTTACTCCAAAATCAAATCAACTCTAACGACACCAACAAAAACACTATATGTGGAATTTAAAGTTGATACAACGAATGGTTTTCATGTTAGAGCGCCCACAAAAGACATAACAGCTACTTCCCGGGTTATCGGTATTGCACGAATAACTCTTAATCAACCGGTGATACAAAAATATATTAAATACTAAAGTTATAGTAAATTATATTATCTAAAACTTTTATAAGGAATACAATATACCAATATATCATATTTATGGATATATTTTGAAAACCAGAAATGAGCTTTACACAACGTACATAATCAGCAACTTCCGGTTTATCAGTATTTCATGGATAACTCCTAAACAATCAGTGATGCAAAAATATGTTTCATACAAAAGTTATAGTAAATTACATTTTCTACAACATTTAAAAATAATAGTTTATACCTAAATATCATATTAATGGAGATATTTTGAAAACCGGAAATAAGCTTTGAAGAATGAAGCTCGACTTCCGGTCAGCCGATTTACTCCAAAAACTAATCAACTCTAACGACTGTAATAAAAATACTATGTATGAAATTTGGTGTTAATCCGACTAATAGTTTTCATGTTAGAGCGCCCACAATGTACATAATCATCTTCTTCCGGTTTATCAGTATTTCACGAATAACTCCTAATGAACCGGTGATACAAAAATATGTTAAATACAAAAGTTATAGTAAATTATACTATCTAAAACTTTTATAAGTAATACAATAGACGTATATATCATATTTATGGAGATATTTTGAAAACCGGAAATGAGCTTTAATGAATAAAGCTCGACTTCCGGTTAACGGATTTACTCCAAAAACTAATCAACTCTGACAGCACAAACAACAGTACTATATATGAAGTTTGGTATTGATACGACTTTTAGTTTTCGAGTTAGAACGCCCATTATCACACACACACATACACAAACACACACTCACACACACACACACACACACACACACACACAAACACACACACACACAGACATCATTCAGAAAATGGTCAAAACGTGTTCTAGGGACCCCAAAACGTGTATTTCCGTTGAAATCTCGAAGTTGAATTTTTTCATGAAAACAATACTTTCTCTATACTTCGTATATGGAGAAAGTAAAAAATCTGATGTGGCCAGCACATGACTTTCTCCATATATATAAGATGTAAATATTTATCTACTGCAGTAATTTCGAACTCTACATTCCATCTAAACTTGGAATTTGAGTTATTAATATTATATATTATCTTTGATGCCAAAAACATGATAAATAATTTTTACGGGACATGATCGATGAAAAACGATGAAACTGGCCTTTCGCCCATAGAGCCCAGAGCGCCCACAAAGTACATAATCAGCAACTTCCGGCTTATCAGTATTTCATGAATAACTCCTACACAATCAGTGATACAAAAATATGTTTCAACCAAAAGTTATAGCACATTACATTTTCTAAAACTTTTACAAATAATAGTATATACCTAAATATCATATTTATGGAGATATTTTGAAAACCGGAAATGAGCTTTGAAGAATTAAGCTCAACTTCCGGTCAACCGATTTACTCCAAAAACTAATCAACTCTAAAAAAACTAACCAAAGTATTATATTTGAAATTTGGTGTTCATATAATGAATAGTTTTTAAGTAAGAGCGCCCACAAAGTACATAACAGCTACTTCCGGTTTATCGGTATTTTACGAATAACTCCTAATCAACCGGTGATATAAAAATATGTAAAATAAAAAAGTTATAGTAAATTTTATTATCTAAAACTTTTATAAGTAATACAATACACGTATATATCATATTTATGGAGATATTTTGAAAACCGGAATTGAGCTTTAATTTATGAAGCTCGACTTCCGGTCAACCGGTTTACTCCAAAAACTAATCAACTCTGACAGAACACACTACAGTACTGTATACGAAGTTTGGTATTGATACGACGAATAGTTTTTACGTTAGAGCGCCCACAAACACACACACACATACACACACACACACACACACACACACACACACACACACACACACACATACACACAGACATCATTCCGAAAATAGTCAAAACCTGTTCTAGGGACCCCAAAACATGTATTTCCGTTGAAATCTCGAATTCGAATTTTTTCATGAAATCAATACTTTCTCTCTACTTCGAATATGGAGAAAGTAAAAAGAGGATAAAAATTGATATTTTTATAAAATTATTCGTTTTTCTTGCTTTTTTCGGTCAAATCTCGTTAAATGAGGAGAATGAAGGAAAAAAAGAGGAAAAAAATTGAAATTTCGCTAAAATTATTCGTTTTTCTTCCTTTTTTCGATCAAATCTCGATAAAATAAGGAAAATTAAGGGAAAAAAAGAGGAAAAAAATTGAAATTTCGCTAAAATTATTCGTTTTTCCTTCTCTTTTCGGTCAAATCTCGATAAAATAAGGAAAATTAAGGGAAAAAAAGAGGAAAAAAATTGAAATTTCGCTAAAATTATTCGTTTTTCTTGCTTTTTTCGGTAAAATCTCGATAAAATAAGGAAAATTAAGGGAAAAAAAGAGGAAAAAAATTGAAATTTCGCTAAAATTATTCGTTTTTCTTGCTCTTTTCGGTCAAATCTCGATAAAATAAGGAAAATCAAGGGAAAAAAGATAAAAAAAATTTATATTTCGCTAAAATTATTCGTTTTTCTTGCTTTTTTCGGTCAAATCTCGATAAAATAAGGAAAATTAATGGAAGAAAAGAGGAAAAAAATTGAAATTTCGCTAAAATTATTCGTTTTTCTTGCTTTTTTCGGTGAAATCTCGATAAAATAAGGGAAATTAAGGGAAAAAAGAGGATAAACATTGATATTTTGCTAAAATTATTCGTATTTCTTGCTTTTTTCGGTCAAATCTCGTTAAATGAGGAGAATGAAGGAAAAAAAGGGGAAAAAAATGAAATTTCGCAAAAATTATTCGTTTTTCTTGCTTTTTTCGGTCAAATCTCGATAAAATAAGGAAAATTAAGGGAAAAAAAGGAAAAAAATTGAAATTTCGCTAAAATTATTCGTTTTTCTTGCTTTTTTCGGTCAAATCTCAATAAAATAAGGAAAATTAAGGGAAAAAAAGATGATAAAAATTGATCTTTCGCTAAAATTATTCGTTTTTCTTGCTTTTTTCGGTCAAATCTTGAAAAAATAAGGAAAAGCAAGGGAAAAAAGATGATAAAAATCGATATTTTGCTAAAATTATTCGTTTTTCTTGCTTTTATCGGTCAAATCTCGATAAAATAAGGAAAATTAAGGGAAAAAAATAGGAAAAAAATTGAAATTTCGCAAAAATTATTCGTTTTTCTTGCTTTTTTCGGTCAAATCTCGATAAAATAAGGAAAATTGAGGGAAAAAAGAGGATAAAAATTGATATTTTGCTAAAATTATTCGTAATTCTTGCTTTTTTCGGTCAAATCTCGATAAAATAAGGAAAATTAAAGGAAAAAAAGGATAAAAATAGATATTTCGATAAAATTATTCGTTTTTCTTGCTTTTTTCGGTCAAATCTCGATAAAATAAGGTAAATTAAGGGAAGAAAAGATGAAAAAAATTGAAATTTCGCTAAAATTATTCGTTTTTCATGCTTTTTTCGGTCAAATCTCCATAAAATAAGGAAAATTAAGGGAAAAAAATAGGAAAAAAATTGAAATTTCGCTAAAATTATTCGTTTTTCTTGCTTTTTTCGGTCAAATCTCGATAAAATATGGAAAATTAAGGGAAAAAAGAGGATAAAAATTGATATTTCGCTAAAATGATTCGTTTTTCTTGCTTTTTTCGGTCAAATCTCGATAAAATAAGGAATATTAAGGGAAAAAAAAGGAAAAAAATTAAATTTTGGCTAAAATTATTTGTTTTTCTTGCTTTTTTCGGTGAAATCTCGATAAAATAAGGAAAATTAAGGGAAAAAAAGAGGAAAAAAATTGAAATTTCGCAAAAATTATTCGTTTTTCTTGCTTTTTTCGGTCAAATCTCGATAAAATAAGGAAAATCAAGGGAAAAAAAGAGGAAAAAAATTGAAATTTCGCTAAAATTATTCGTCTTTCTTGCTTTTTTCGGTCAAATCTCGATAAAATAAGGAAAATTAAGGGAAAAAAAGAGGATAAAAATTGAAATTTCGCTAAAATTATTCGTTTTTCTTCCTTTTTCCGGTCGAATCTCGATAAAATAAGGTAAATCAAGGGAAAAAAGATGATAAAAATTGATATTTCGCTAAAATAATTCGTTTTTCTTGCTTTTATCGGTCAAATCTCGATAAAATAAGGAAAATTAAGGGAAAAAAAGAGGAAAAAAATTGAAATTTCGCTAAAATTATTCGATTTTCTTGCTGTTTTCGGTGAAATCTCGATAAACTAAGGAAAATAAGGGAAAAAAAGAGGAAAAAAATTGAAATTTCGCTAAAATTATTCGTTTTTCTTGCTTTTTTCGGTCAAATCTCGATAAAATAAGGAAAATTAAGGCAAAAAAAGAGGATAAAAATTGAAATTTCGCTTAAATTATTCGTTTTTCTTCATTTTTTCGGTGAAATCTCGATAAAATAAGGAAAATTAAGGGAAAAAAAGAGGAAAAAAATTGAAATTTCGCTAAAATTATTCGTTTTTCTTGCTTTTTTCGGTCAAATCTCGATAAAATAAGGAAAATCAAGGGAAAAAAAGAGGAAAAAAATTGAAATTTCGCTAAAATTATTCATCTTTCTTGCTTTTTTCGGTCAAATCTCGATAAAATAAGGAAAATTAAGGGAAAAAAAGAGGAAAAAAATTGAAATTTCGCTAAAATTATTCGTTTTTCCTTCTCTTTTCGGTCAAATCTCGATAAAATAAGGAAAATTAAGGGAAAAAAAGAGGAAAAAAATTGAAATTTCGCTAAAATTATTCGTTTTTCTTGCTTTTTTCGGTCAAATCTCGATAAAATAAGGAAAATTAAGGGAAAAAAAGAGGAAAAAAATTGAAATTTCGCTAAAATTATTCGTTTTTCTTGCTCTTTTCGGTCAAATCTCGATAAAATAAGGAAAATCAAGGGAAAAAAGATAAAAAAAATTTATATTTCGCTAAAATTATTCGTTTTTCTTGCTTTTATCGGTCAAATCTCGATAAAATAAGGAAAATTAATGTAAGAAAAGAGGAAAAAAATTGAAATTTCGCTAAAATTATTCGTTTTTCTTGCTTTTTTCGGTGAAATCTCGATAAAATAAGGGAAATTAAGGGAAAAAAGAGGATAAACATTGATATTTTGCTAAAATTATTCGTATTTCTTGCTTTTTTCGGTCAAATCTCGTTAAATGAGGAGAATGAAGGATAAAAAGGGGAAAAAAATGAAATTTCGCTAAAATTATTCGTTTTTCTTGCTTTTTTCGGTGAAATCTCGATAAAATAAGGAAAATTAAGGGAAAAAAAGGAAAAAAATTGAAATTTCGCTAAAATTATTCGTTTTTCTTGCTTTTTTCGGTCAAATCTCGATAAAAGAAGGAAAATTAAGGGAAAAAAAGATGATAAAAATTGATCTTTCGCTAAAATTATTTGTTTTTCTTGCTTTTTTCGGTCAAATCTTGAAAAAATAAGGAAAAGCAAGGGAAAAAAGATGATAAAAATCGATATTTCGCTAAAATTATTCGTTTTTCTTGCTTTTATCGGTCAAATCTCGATAAAATAAGGAAAATCAAGGGAAAAAAATTAGGAAAAAAATTGAAATTTCGCAAAAATTATTCGTTTTTCTTGCTTTTTTCGGTCAAATCTCGATAAAATAAGGAAAATTGAGGGAAAAAAGTGGATAAAAATTGATATATTGCAAAAATTATTCGTATTTCTTGCTTTTTTCGGTCAACTCTCGATAAAATAAGGAAAATTAAGGGAAAAAAAAGGAAAAAAATTAAATTTTGGCTAAAATTATTTGTTTTTCTTGCTTTTTTCGGTGAAATCTCGATAAAATAAGGAAAATTAAGGGAAAAAAAGAGGAAAAAAATTGAAATTTCGCAAAAATTATTCGTTTTTCTTGCTTTTTTCGGTCAAATCTCGATAAAATAAGGAAAATCAAGGGAAAAAAATTGAAATTTCGCTAAAATTATTCGTCTTTCTTGCTTTTTTCGGTCAAATCTCGATAAAATAAGGAAAATTAAGGGAAAAAAAGAGGATAAAAATTGAAATTTCGCTAAAATTATTCGTTTTTCTTCCTTTTTCCGGTCAAATCTCGATAAAATAAGGTAAATCAAGGGAAAAAAGATGATAAAAATTGATATTTCGCTAAAATTATTCGTTTTTCTTGCTTTTTCGGTCAAATCTCGATTAAATAAGGAAAATTAAGGGAAAAAAAGAGGAAAAAAATTGAAATTTCGCTAAAATTTTTCGATTTTCTTGATGTTTTCGGTGAAATATCGATAAACTAAGGAAAATAAGGGAAAAAAAGAGGAAAAAAATTGAAATTTGGCTAAAATTATTCGTTTTTCTTGCTTTTTTCGGTCAAAACTCGATAAAATAAGGAAAATTATGGGAAAAAATGAGGATAAAAATTGAAATTTCGCTAAAATTATTCGTTTTTCTTTATTTTTTCGGTCAAATCTCGATAAAATAAGGAAAATTAAGGGAAAAAAGAGGAAAAACTTGAAATTTCGCTAAAATTATTCGTTTTTCTTCCTTTTTTCGGTCGAATCTCGATAAAATAAGGATAATCAAGGGAAAAAAGATGATAAAAATTGATATTATGCTAAAATTATTCGTTTTTCTTGCTTTAATCGGTCAAATCTCGATAAAATAAGGAAAAACAAGGGAAAAAAAGAGGAAAAAAATTGAAATTTCGCTAAAATTATTCGTTTTTCTTGCTTTTTTCGGTCAAATCTCGACAAAATAAGGAAAATTATGGGAAAAAAAGAGGATAAAAATTGATATTTCGCTAAAATTATTCGTTTTTCTTGCTTTTTTCGGTCAAATCTCGATAAAATAAGGAAAATTAAGGGAAAAAAGAGGATAAAAATTGATATTTCGCTAAAATTATTCGTTTTCTTGCTTTTTTCGGTCAAATCTCGATAAAATAAGGAAAATTAAGGGAAGAAAAGAGGAAAAAAATTGAAATTTCGCTAAAATTATTCGTTTTTCTTGCTTTTTTCGGTGAAATCTCGATAAAATAAGGGAAATTAAGGGAAAAAAGAGGATAAACATTGATATTTTGCTAAAATTACTCGTATTTCAAGCTTTTTTCGGTCAAATCTCGTTAAATGAGGAGAATGAAGGAAAAAAAGGGGAAAAAAATTGAAATTTCGCTTAAATTATTCGTTTTTCTTGCTTTTTTGGTCAAATCTCGAAAAAATAAGGAAAATTAAGAGAAAAAAAGAGGAAAAAAATAGAAATTTGCGTAAATTATTCGTTTTTCTTGCTTTCTTTGGTCAAATCTCGATAAAATAAGGAAAATTAAGGGAAGAAAAGAGGAAAAAAATTGATATTTCGATAAAATTATTCGTTTTTCTTGCTTTTTTCGGTCAAATCTCGATAAAATAAGGAAAATTGATGAAAAAAGAGGAAAAAAATTGAAATTTCGCTAAAATTATTCGTTTTTCATGCTGTTCTCGGTCAAATCTCGAAAAAATAAGGAAAATTAAGGGAAAAAAAGAGGAAAAAAATCGAAATTTCGCTAAAATTATTCGTTTTTCTTGCTTTTTTCCGTCAATTCTCGATAAAATAAGGAAAATTAAGGGGAAAAAAAGAGGAAAAAAATTGAAATTTCGCTAAAATTATTCGTTATTCTTGCTCTTTTCGGTCGAATCTCGATAAAATAAGGAAAATTAAGGGAAAAAAAGAGGATAAAAATTGATATTTCGATAAAATTATTCGTTTTTCTTGCTTTTTTCGGTCAAATCTTCTTAAATGAGGAGAATGAAGGAAAAAAGAGGAAAAAAATTGATATCTCGCTAAAATTATTCGTTTTACTTGCTGTTTTCGGTCATATCTCGATAAAATAAGGAAAATTAAGGGAAAAAAAGAGGAAAAAAATTGAAATTTCGCTAAAATGATTCGTTTTTCTTGCTTTTTTCGGTCAAATCTCGATAAAATAGGAAAATTAAGGGAAAAAAAGAGGATAAAAATTGATATTTCGCTAAAATTATTCGTTTTTCTTGCTTTTTTCGGTCAAATCTCGATAAAATAAGGATAATTAAGGGAAAAAAAGAGGAAAAAAATTGAAATTTCGCTAAAATTATTCGTTTTTCTTGCTTTTTTCGGTCAAATCTTGATAAAATAAGGAAAATTAAGGGAAGAAAAGAGGATAATAATTGATGTTTCGCTAAAATTATTCGTTTTTCTTGCTTTTTTCGGTCAAATCTCGATAAAATAAGGAAAATCAAGGGAAAAAAGAGGATAAAAATTGATATTTTGCTAAAATTATTCGTTTTATTTGCTTTTTTCCGTCAAATCTCGAAAAAATAAGGTAAACTAAGGGAAAAAAAGAGGAAAAAAATAGAAATTTGCGTAAATTATTCGTTTTTTTGCTTTCTTCGGTCAAATCTCGATAAAATAAGGAAAATCAAGGGAAAAAAGAGGATAAAAATTGATATTTTGCTAAAATTATTCGTATTTCTTGCTTTTTTCGGTCTAATCTCGTTGTATGAGGAGAATGAAGGAAAAAAAGGGGAAAAAAATTGAAATTTCGCTAAAATTATTCGTTTTATTTGCTTTTTTCGGTCAAATCTCGAAAAAATAAGGAAAATTAAGGGAAAAAAAGAGGAAAAAAATAGAAATTTGCGTAAATTATTCGTTTTTCTTGCTTTCTTCGGTCAAATCTCGATAAAATAAGGAAAATTAAGGGAAGAAAAGAGGAAAAAAATTGATATTTCGATAAAATTATTCGTTTTTCTTGCTTTTTTCGGTCAAATCTCGATAAAATAAGGGAAATTAAGGGAAAAAAGAGGATAAACATTGATATTTTGCTAAAATTATTCATGTTTCTTGCTTTTTTCGGTCAAATCTCGTTAAATGAGGAGAATGAAGGAAAAAAAGGGGAAAAAAATTGAAATTTCGCTAAAATTATTCGTTTTTCTTGCTTTTTTCGGTCAAATCTCGATAAAATAAGGAAAATTAAGGGAAAAAAAGGAAAAAAATTGAAATTTCGCTAAAATTATTCGTTTTTTTTGCTTTTTTCGGTCAAATCTCGATAAAATAAGGGAAATTAAGGGAAAAATAGAGGAAAAAAATTGAAATTTCGCTAAAATTATTCGTTTTTCTTGCTTTTTTCGGTCAATTCTCGATAAAATAAGGAAAATTAGGGGAAAAAAAGAGGAAAAAAATTGAAATTTCGCTAAAATTATTCGGTTTTCTTTTTTTTTCGGTCAAATCCCGATAAAATAAGGAAAATTAAGGGAAAAAAAGAGGAAAAAAATTGAAATTTCGCTAAAATAATTTGTTTTTCTTGCATTTTTCGGTCAAATCTCGATAAAATAAGGAAAATTAAGGGAAAAAAAGAGGAAAAAAATTGAAATTTCGCTAAAATTATTCGTTTTTCTTGCTTTTTTCGTTCAAATCTCGATAAAATAAGGAAAATTAAGGGATAAAATAGGAAAAAAATTGAAATTTCTTTAAAATTATTCGTTTTTCTTGCTTTTTTCGGTCATATCTCGATAAAATAAGGAAAATTAACGGAAAAAAAGAGGAAAAAAATTAAAACTTCGCTAAAATTATTCGTTTTTCTTGCTTTTTTCGGTCGAATCTCAATATAATAAGGAAAATTAAGGGAAGTAAAGAGGATAAAATTTGAAATGTCGCTAAAATTATTCGTTTTTCTTGCTTTTTTCGGTCAAATGTCGATAAAATAAGGAAAATTAAGGGAAAACAAGAGGATAAAAATTGATATTTCGATAAAATTATTAGTTTTTCTTGCTTTTTTCGGTCAAATCTCGTTAAATTAGGAGAATGAAGGAAAAAAAGAGGAAAAAAATTGAAATTTCGCTAAAATTATTCGTTTTTCTTGCTTTTTTCGGTCAAATCCCGATAAAATAAGGAAAATTAAGGGAAAAAAAAGTAAAAAAATTGAAATTTCGCTAAAATTATTCGTTTTTCTTGCTTTTTTCGGTCAAATCTCGATAAAATAAGGAAAATTAAGGGAAAAAAATAGGAAAAAAATTGAAATTTCGCTAAAATTATTCGTTTTTCTTGCTTTTTTCGGTCAAATCTCGATAAAATAAGGAAAATTAATGGAAAAAAAGAGAATAAAAATTGATATTTCGATAAAATTATTCGTTTTTCTTGCTTTTTTCGGTCAAATCTTCTTAAATGAGGAGAATGAAGGAAAAAAGAGGAAAAAAATTGATATCTCGCTAAAATTATTCGTTTTACTTGCTGTTTTCGGTCATATCTCGATAAAATAAGGAAAATTAAGGGAAAAAAAGAGGAAAAAAATTGAAATTTCGCTAAAATGATTCGTTTTTCTTGCTTTTTTCGGTCAAATCTCGATAAAATAGGAAAATTAAGGGAAAAAAAGAGGATAAAAATTGATATTTCGCTAAAATTATTCGTTTTTCTTGCTTTTTTCGGTCAAATCTCGATAAAATAAGGATAATTAAGGGAAAAAAAGAGGAAAAAAATTGAAATTTCGCTAAAATTATTCGTTTTTCTTGCTTTTTTCGGTCAAATCTTGATAAAATAAGGAAAATTAAGGGAAGAAAAGAGGATAATAATTGATGTTTCGCTAAAATTATTCGTTTTTCTTGCTTTTTTCGGTCAAATCTCGATAAAATAAGGAAAATCAAGGGAAAAAAGAGGATAAAAATTGATATTTTGCTAAAATTATTCGTTTTATTTGCTTTTTTCGGTCAAATCTCGAAAAAATAAGGTAAACTAAGGGAAAAAAAGAGGAAAAAAATAGAAATTTGCGTAAATTATTCGTTTTTTTGCTTTCTTCGGTCAAATCTCGATAAAATAAGGAAAATCAAGGGAAAAAAGAGGATAAAAATTGATATTTTGCTAAAATTATTCGTATTTCTTGCTTTTTTCGGTCTAATCTCGTTGTATGAGGAGAATGAAGGAAAAAAAGGGGAAAAAAATTGAAATTTCGCTAAAATTATTCGTTTTATTTGCTTTTTTCGGTCAAATCTCGAAAAAATAAGGAAAATTAAGGGAAAAAAAGAGGAAAAAAATAGAAATTTGCGTAAATTATTCGTTTTTCTTGCTTTCTTCGGTCAAATCTCGATAAAATAAGGAAAATTAAGGGAAGAAAAGAGGAAAAAAATTGATATTTCGATAAAATTATTCGTTTTTCTTGCTTTTTTCGGTCAAATCTCGATAAAATAAGGGAAATTAAGGGAAAAAAGAGGATAAACATTGATATTTTGCTAAAATTATTCATGTTTCTTGCTTTTTTCGGTCAAATCTCGTTAAATGAGGAGAATGAAGGAAAAAAAGGGGAAAAAAATTGAAATTTCGCTAAAATTATTCGTTTTTCTTGCTTTTTTCGGTCAAATCTCGATAAAATAAGGAAAATTAAGGGAAAAAAAGGAAAAAAATTGAAATTTCGCTAAAATTATTCGTTTTTTTGCTTTTTTCGGTCAAATCTCGATAAAATAAGGGAAATTAAGGGAAAAATAGAGGAAAAAAATTGAAATTTCGCTAAAATTATTCGTTTTTCTTGCTTTTTTCGGTCAATTCTCGATAAAATAAGGAAAATTAGGGGAAAAAAAGAGGAAAAAAATTGAAATTTCGCTAAAATTATTCGGTTTTCTTTTTTTTTCGGTCAAATCCCGATAAAATAAGGAAAATTAAGGGAAAAAAAGAGGAAAAAAATTGAAATTTCGCTAAAATAATTTGTTTTTCTTGCTTTTTTCGGTCAAATCTCGATAAAATAAGGAAAATTAAGGGAAAAAAAGAGGAAAAAAATTGAAATTTCGCTAAAATTATTCGTTTTTCTTGCTTTTTTCGTTCAAATCTCGATAAAATAAGGAAAATTAAGGGATAAAATAGGAAAAAAATTGAAATTTCTTTAAAATTATTCGTTTTTCTTGCTTTTTTCGGTCATATCTCGATAAAATAAGGAAAATTAACGGAAAAAAAGAGGAAAAAAATTAAAACTTCGCTAAAATTATTCGTTTTTCTTGCTTTTTTCGGTCGAATCTCAATATAATAAGGAAAATTAAGGGAAGTAAAGAGGATAAAATTTGAAATGTCGCTAAAATTATTCGTTTTTCTTGCTTTTTTCGGTCAAATGTCGATAAAATAAGGAAAATTAAGGGAAAACAAGAGGATAAAAATTGATATTTCGATAAAATTATTAGTTTTTCTTGCTTTTTTCGGTCAAATCTCGTTAAATTAGGAGAATGAAGGAAAAAAAGAGGAAAAAAATTGAAATTTCGCTAAAATTATTCGTTTTTCTTGCTTTTTTCGGTCAAATCCCGATAAAATAAGGAAAATTAAGGGAAAAAAAAGTAAAAAAATTGAAATTTCGCTAAAATTATTCGTTTTTCTTGCTTTTTTCGGTCAAATCTCGATAAAATAAGGAAAATTAAGGGAAAAAAATAGGAAAAAAATTGAAATTTCGCTAAAATTATTCGTTTTTCTTGCTTTTTTCGGTCAAATCTCGATAAAATAAGGAAAATTAATGGAAAAAAAGAGAATAAAAATTGATATTTCGATAAAATTATTCGTTTTTCTTGCTTTTTTCGGTCAAATCTTCTTAAATGAGGAGAATGAAGGAAAAAAAGAGGAAAAAAATTGATATTTCGCTAAAATGATTCGTTTTTCTTGCTTTTTTCGGTCAAATCTCGATAAAATAAGGAAAATTAAGGGAAAAAAAGAGGAAAAAAATTGAAATTTCGCTAAAATTATTCGTTTTTCTTGCTTTTTTCGGTCAAATCTCGATAAAATAAGGATAATTAAGGGAAAAAAAGAGGAAAAAAATTGAAATTTCGCTAAAATTATTCGTTTTTCTTGCTTTTTTCGGTCAAATCTCGATAAAATAAGGAAAATTAAGGGAAAAAAAGAGGATAAAAATTGATATTTCGATAAAATTATTCGTTTTTCTCGCTTTTTTCGGTCAAATCTTCTTAATGAGGAGAATGAAGGAAAAAAAGAGGAAAAAAATTGATATTTCGCTAAAATTATTCGTTTCTCTTGCTGTTCTCGGTCAAAGCTCGATAAAATAAGGAAAATTAAGGGAAAAAAAGAGGAAAAAAATTGAAATTTTGCTAAAATTATTCGTTTCTCTTGCTCTTTTCGGTCAAATCTCGATAAAATAAGGAAAATTAAGGAAAAAAAAAAAAAAAATAGAAATTTCGCTAAAATGATTCGTTTTTCTTGCTTTTTTCGGTCAAATCTCGATAAAATAAGGAAAATTAAGGGAAAAAAAGAGGATAAAAATTGATATTTCGCTAAAATTCTTCGTTTTTCTTGCTTTTTTCGGTCAAATGTCGATAAAATAAGGAAAATCAAGGGAAAAAAGAGTTTAAAAATTGATATTTTGCTAAAATTATTCGTATTTCTTGCTTTTTTCGGTCTAATCTCGTTAAATGAGGAGAATGAAGGAAAAAAAGTGGAAAAAAATGGAAATTTCGCTAAAATTATTCGTTTTTCATGCTGTTCTCGGTCAAATCTCGATAAAATAAGGAAAATTGATGAAAAAAGAGGAAAAAAATTGAAATTTCGCTAAAATTATTCGTTTTTCATGCTGTTCTCGGTCAAATCTCGATAAAATAAGGAAAATTAAGGGAAAAAAAGAGGAAAAAAATCGAAATTTCGCTAAAATTATTCGTTTTTCTTGCTTTTTTCCGTCAATTCTCGATAAAATAAGGAAAATTAAGGGAAAAAAAGAGGAAAAAAATAGAAAATTTCGCTAAAATTATTCGTTTTTCTTTTTTTTTCGGTCAAATCTCGATAAAATAAGGAAATTTAAGGGAAAAAAAGAGGAAAAAAATTGGTATTTCGATAAAATTGTTCGTTTTTCTTGCTTTTTTCGGTCAAATCTCGATAAAATAAGGAAAATTAAAGGAAAAAAGAGGAAAAAAATTGAAATTTCGCTAAAATTATTCGTTTTTTATGCTTTTTTCGGTCAAATCTCGATAAAATAAGGAAAATTAAGGGAAAAAAAGAGGAAAAAAATAGAAATTTGCGTAAATTATTCGTTTTTCTTGCTTTTTTCGGTCAAATCTCGATAAAATAAGGAAAATTAAGGGAAAAAAAGAGGATAAAAATTGATATTTCGATAAAATTATTCGTTTTTCTTTATTTTTTCGGTCAAATCTCGATAAAATAAGGAAAATTAAGGGAAAAAAGAGGAAAAACTTGACATTTCGCTAAAATTATTCGTTTTTCTTCCTTTTTTCGGTCGAATCTCGATAAAATAAGGATAATCAAGGGAAAAAAGATGATAAAAATTGATATTTCGCTAAAATTATTCGTTTTTCTTGCTTTAATCGGTCAAATCTCGATAAAATAAGGAAAAACAAGGGAAAAAAAGAGGAAAAAAATTGAAATTTCGCTAAAATTATTCGTTTTTCTTGCTTTTTTTGGTCAAATCTCGACAAAATAAGGAAAATTATGGGAAAAAAAGAGGATAAAAATTGATATTTTGCTAAAATTATTCGTTTTTCTTGCTTTTTTCGGTCAAATCTCGATAAAATAAGGAAAATTAAGGGAAAAAAGAGGATAAAAATTGATATTTCGCTAAAATTATTCTTTTTCTTGCTTTTTTCGGTCAAATCTCGATAAAATAAGGAAAATTATGGGAAGAAAAGAGGAAAAAAATTGAAATTTCGCTAAAATTATTCGTTTTTCTTGCTTTTTTCGGTGAAATCTCGATAAAATAAGGGAAATTAAGGGAAAAAAGAGGATAAACATTGATATTTTGCTAAAATTACTCGTATTTCAAGCTTTTTTCGGTCAAATCTCGTTAAATGAGGAGAATGAAGGAAAAAAAGGGGAAAAAAATTGAAATTTCGCAAAAATTATTCGTTTTTCTTGCTTTTTTGGTCAAATCTCGAAAAAATAAGGAAAATTAAGAGAGAAAAAGAGGAAAAAAATAGAAATTTGCGTAAATTATTCGTTTTTCTTGCTTTCTTTGGTCAAATCTCGATAAAATAAGGAAAATTAAGGGAAGAAAAGAGGAAAAAAATTGATATTTCGATAAAATTATTCGTTTTTCTTGCTTTTTTCGGTCAAATCTCGATAAAATAAGGAAAATTGATGAAAAAAGAGGAAAAAAATTGAAATTTCGCTAAAATTATTCGTTTTTCATGCTGTTCTCGGTCAAATCTCGATAAAATAAGGAAAATTAAGGGAAAAAAAGAGGAAAAAAATCGAAATTTCGCTAAAATTATTCGTTTTTCTTGCTTTTTTCCGTCAATTCTCGATAAAATAAGGAAAATTAAGGGAAAAAAAGAGGAAAAAAATTGAAATTTCGCTAAAATTATTCGTTATTCTTGCTCTTTTCGGTCGAATCTCGATAAAATAAGGAAAATTAAGGGAAAAAAAGAGGATAAAAATTGATATTTCGATAAAATTATTCGTTTTCCTTGCTTTTTTCGGTCAAATCTTCTTAAATGAGGAGAATGAAGGAAAAAAGAGGAAAAAAATTGATATCTCGCTAAAATTATTCGTTTTACTTGCTGTTTTCGGTCATATCTCGATAAAATAAGGAAAATTAAGGGAAAAAAAGAGGAAAAAAATTGAAATTTTGCTAAAATTATTCGTTTTTCTTGCTCTTTTCGGTCAGATCTCGGTAAAATAAGGAAAATTAAGGGAAAAAAAGAGGAAAAAAATTGAAATTTCGCTAAAATGATTCGTTTTTCTTGCTTTTTTCGGTCAAATCTCGATAAAATAGGAAAATTAAGGGAAAAAAGAGGATAAAAATTGATATTTCGCTAAAATTATTCGTTTTTCTTGCTTTTTTCGGTCAAATCTCGATAAAATAAGGATAATTAAGGGAAAAAAAGAGGAAAAAAATTGAAATTTCGCTAAAATTATTCGTTTTTCTTGCTTTTTTCGGTCAAATCTTGATAAAATAAGGAAAATTAAGGGAAGAAAAGAGGATAATAATTGATGTTTCGCTAAAATTATCCGTTTTTCTTGCTTTTTTCGGTCAAATCTCGATAAAATAAGGAAAATCAAGGGAAAAAAGAGGATAAAAATTGATATTTTGCTAAAATTATTCGTTTTATTTGCTTTTTTCGGTCAAATCTCGAAAAAATAAGGTAAACTAAGGGAAAAAAAGAGGAAAAAAATAGAAATTTGCGTAAATTATTCGTTTTTTTGCTTTCTTCGGTCAAATCTCGATAAAATAAGGAAAATCAAGGGAAAAAAGAGGATAAAAATTGATATTTTGCTAAAATTATTCGTATTTCTTGCTTTTTTCGGTCTAATCTCGTTGTATGAGGAGAATGAAGGAAAAAAAGGGGAAAAAAATTGAAATTTCGCTAAAATTATTCGTTTTATTTGCTTTTTTCGGTCAAATCTCGAAAAAATAAGGAAAATTAAGGGAAAAAAAGAGGAAAAAAATAGAAATTTCTGTAAATTATTCGTTTTTCTTGCTTTCTTCGGTCAAATCTCGATAAAATAAGGAAAATTAAGGGAAGAAAAGAGGAAAAAAATTGAAATTTCGATAAAATTATTCGTTTTTCTTGCTTTTTTCGGTCAAATCTCGATAAAATAAGGGAAATTAAGGGAAAAAAGAGGATAAACATTGATATTTTGCTAAAATTATTCATGTTTCTTGCTTTTTTCGGTCAAATCTCGTTAAATGAGGAGAATGAAGGAAAAAAAGGGGAAAAAAATTGAAATTTCGCTAAAATTATTCGTTTTTCTTGCTTTTTTCGGTCAAATCTCGATAAAATAAGGAAAATTAAGGGAAAAAAAGGAAAAAAATTGAAATTTCGCTAAAATTATTCGTTTTTTTGCTTTTTTCGGTCAAATCTCGATAAAATAAGGGAAATTAAGGGAAAAAAAGAGGAAAAAAATTGAAATTTCGCTAAAATTATTCGTTTTTCTTGCTTTTTTCGGTCAATTCTCGATAAAATAAGGAAAATTAAGGGAAAAAAAGAGGAAAAAAATTGAAATTTCGCTAAAATTATTCGGTTTTCTTTTTTTTTCGGTCAAATCCCGATAAAATAAGGAAAATTAAGGGAAAAAAAGAGGAAAAAAATTATTAATTTCGCTAAAATTATTTGTTTTTCTTGCTTTTTTCGGTCAAATCTCGATAAAATAAGGAAAATTAAGGGAAAAAAAGAGGAAAAAAATTGAAGTTTCGCTAAAATTATTCGTTTTTCTTGCTTTTTTCGTTCAAATCTCGATAAAATAAGGAAAATTAAGGGAAAAAAATAGGAAAAAAATTGAAATTTCTTTAAAATTATTCGTTTTTCTTGCTTTTTTCGGTCATATCTCGATAAAATAAGGAAAATTAACGGAAAAAAAGAGGAAAAAAATTAAAATTTCGCTAAAATTATTCGTTTTTCTTGCTTTTTTCGGTCGAATCTCAATATAATAAGGAAAATTAAGGGAAGTAAAGAGGATAAAATTTGAAATGTCGCTAAAATTATTCGTTTTTCTTGCTTTTTTCGGTCAAATGTCGATAAAATAAGGAAAATTAAGGGAAAACAAGAGGATAAAAATTGATATTTCGATAAAATTATTAGTTTTTCTTGCTTTTTTCGGTCAAATCTCGTTAAATTAGGAGAATGAAGGAAAAAAAGAGGAAAAAAATTGAAATTTCGCTAAAATTATTCGTTTTCCTTGCTTTTTTCGGTCAAATCCCGATAAAATAAGGAAAATTAAGGGAAAAAAAAGTAAAAAAATTGAAATTTCGCTAAAATTATTCGTTTTTCTTGCTTTTTTCGGTCATATCTCGATAAAATAAGGAAAATTAAGGGAAAAAAATAGGAAAAAAATTGAAATTTCGCTAAAATTATTCGTTTTTCTTGCTTTTTTCGGTCAAATCTCGATAAAATAAGGAAAATTAATGGAAAAAAAGAGAATAAAAATTGATATTTCGATAAAATTATTCGTTTTTCTTGCTTTTTTCGGTCAAATCTTCTTAAATGAGGAGAATGAAGGAAAAAAAGAGGAAAAAAATTGATATTTCGCTAAAATGATTCGTTTTTCTTGCTTTTTTCGGTCAAATCTCGATAAAATAAGGAAAATTAAGGGAAAAAAAGAGGAAAAAAATTGAACTTTCGCTAAAATTATTCGTTTTTCTTGCTTTTTTCGGTCAAATCTCGATAAAATAAGGATAATTAAGGGAAAAAAAGAGGAAAAAAATTGAAATTTCGCTAAAATTATTCGTTTTTCTTGCTTTTTTCGGTCAAATCTCGATAAAATAAGGAAAATTAAGGGAAAAAAAGAGGATAAAAATTGATATTTCGATAAAATTATTCGTTTTTCTCGCTTTTTTCGGTCAAATCTTCTTAAATGAGGAGAATGAAGGAAAAAAAGAGGAAAAAAATTGATATTTCGCTAAAATTATTCGTTTCTCTTGCTGTTCTCGGTCAAAGCTCGATAAAATAAGGAAAATTAAGGGAAAAAAAGAGGAAAAAAATTGAAATTTTGCTAAAATTATTCGTTTCTCTTGCTCTTTTCGGTCAAATCTCGATAAAATAAGGAAAATTAAGGAAAAAAAAAAAAAAAATAGAAATTTCGCTAAAATGATTCGTTTTTCTTGCTTTTTTCGGTCAAATCTCGATAAAATAAGGAAAATTAAGGGAAAAAAAGAGGATAAAAATTGATATTTCGCTAAAATTCTTCGTTTTTCTTGCTTTTTTCGGTCAAATGTCGATAAAATAAGGAAAATCAAGGGAAAAAAGAGTTTAAAAATTGATATTTTGCTAAAATTATTCGTATTTCTTGCTTTTTTCGGTCTAATCTCGTTAAATGAGAAGAATGAAGGAAAAAAAGTGGAAAAAAATGGTAATTTCGCTAAAATTATTCGTTTTTCATGCTTTTTTCGGTCAAATCTCGAAAAAATAAGGAAAATTAAGGGAAAAAAAGAGGAAAAAATTGAAATTTGCGTCAATTATTCGTTTTTCTTGCTTTTTTCGGTCAAATCTCGATAAAATAAGGAAAATTGATGAAAAAAGAGGAAAAAAATTGAAATTTCGCTAAAATTATTCGTTTTTCATGCTGTTCTCGGTCAAATCTCGATAAAATAAGGAAAATTAAGGGAAAAAAAGAGGAAAAAAATCGAAATTTCGCTAAAATTATTCGTTTTTCTTGCTTTTTTCCGTCAATTCTCGATAAAATAAGGAAAATTAAGGGAAAAAAAGAGGAAAAAAATAGAAAATTTCGCTAAAATTATTCGTTTTTCTTTTTTTTTCGGTCAAATCTCGATAAAATAAGGAAATTTAAGGGAAAAAAAGAGGAAAAAAATTGGTATTTCGATAAAATTGTTCGTTTTTCTTGCTTTTTTCGGTCGAATCTCGATAAAATAAGGAAAATTAAGGGAAAAAAAGAGGATAAAAATTGATATTTCGATAAAATTATTCGTTTTTCTTGCTTTTTTCGGTCAAATCTTCTTAAATGAGGAGAATGAAGGAAAAAAGAGGAAAAAAATTGATATCTCGCTAAAATTATTCGTTTTACTTGCTGTTTTCGGTCATATCTCGATAAAATAAGGAAAATTAAGGGAAAAAAAGAGGAAAAAAATTGAAATTTTGCTAAAATTATTCGTTTTTCTTGCTCTTTTCGGTCAAATGTCGATAAAATAAGGAAAATCAAGGGAAAAAAGAGTTTAAAAATTGATATTTTGCTAAAATTATTCGTATTTCTTGCTTTTTTCGGTCTAATCTCGTTAAATGAGAAGAATGAAGGAAAAAAAGTGGAAAAAAATGGTAATTTCGCTAAAATTATTCGTTTTTCATGCTTTTTTCGGTCAAATCTCGAAAAAATAAGGAAAATTAAGGGAAAAAAAGAGGAAAAAATTGAAATTTGCGTCAATTATTCGTTTTTCTTGCTTTTTTCGGTCAAATCTCGATAAAATAAGGAAAATTGATGAAAAAAGAGGAAAAAAATTGAAATTTCGCTAAAATTATTCGTTTTTCATGCTGTTCTCGGTCAAATCTCGATAAAATAAGGAAAATTAAGGGAAAAAAAGAGGAAAAAAATCGAAATTTCGCTAAAATTATTCGTTTTTCTTGCTTTTTTCCGTCAATTCTCGATAAAATAAGGAAAATTAAGGGAAAAAAAGAGGAAAAAAATAGAAAATTTCGCTAAAATTATTCGTTTTTCTTTTTTTTTCGGTCAAATCTCGATAAAATAAGGAAATTAAAGGGAAAAAAAGAGGAAAAAAATTGGTATTTCGATAAAATTGTTCGTTTTTCTTGCTTTTTTCGGTCGAATCTCGATAAAATAAGGAAAATTAAGGGAAAAAAAGAGGATAAAAATTGATATTTCGATAAAATTATTCGTTTTTCTTGCTTTTTTCGGTCAAATCTTCTTAAATGAGGAGAATGAAGGAAAAAAGAGGAAAAAAATTGATATCTCGCTAAAATTATTCGTTTTACTTGCTGTTTTCGGTCATATCTCGATAAAATAAGGAAAATTAAGGGAAAAAAAGAGGAAAAAAATTGAAATTTTGCTAAAATTATTCGTTTTTCTTGCTCTTTTCGGTCAAATCTCGGTAAAATAAGGAAAATTAAGGGAAAAAAAGAGGAAAAAAATTGAAATTTCGCTAAAATGATTCGTTTTTCTTGCTTTTTTCGGTCAAATCTCGATAAAATAGGAAAATTAAGGGAAAAAAAGAGGATAAAAATTGATATTTCGCTAAAATTATTCGTTTTTCTTGCTTTTTTCGGTCAAATCTCGATAAAATAAGGATAATTAAGGGAAAAAAAGAGGAAAAAAATTGAAATTTCGCTAAAATTATTCGTTTTTCTTGCTTTTTTCGGTCAAATCTTGATAAAATAAGGAAAATTAAGGGAAGAAAAGAGGATAATAATTGATGTTTCGCTAAAATTATTCGTTTTTCTTGCTTTTTTCGGTCAAATCTCGATAAAATAAGGAAAATCAAGGGAAAAAAGAGGATAAAAATTGATATTTTGCTAAAATTATTCGTTTTATTTGCTTTTTTCGGTCAAATCTCGAAAAAATAAGGTAAACTAAGGGAAAAAAAGAGGAAAAAAATAGAAATTTGCGTAAATTATTCGTTTTTTTGCTTTCTTCGGTCAAATCTCGATAAAATAAGGAAAATCAAGGGAAAAAAGAGGATAAAAATTGATATTTTGCTAAAATTATTCGTATTTCTTGCTTTTTTCGGTCTAATCTCGTTGTATGAGAAGAATGAAGGAAAAAAAGGGGAAAAAAATTGAAATTTCGCTAAAATTATTCGTTTTATTTGCTTTTTTCGGTCAAATCTCGAAAAAATAAGGAAAATTAAGGGAAAAAAAGAGGAAAAAAATAGAAATTTGCGTAAATTATTCGTTTTTCTTGCTTTCTTCGGTCAAATCTCGATAAAATAAGGAAAATTAAGGGAAGAAAAGAGGAAAAAAATTGATATTTCGATAAAATTATTCGTTTTTCTTGCTTTTTTCGGTCAAATCTCGATAAAATAAGGGAAATTAAGGGAAAAAAGAGGATAAACATTGATATTTTGCTAAAATTATTCATGTTTCTTGCTTTTTTCGGTCAAATCTCGTTAAATGAGGAGAATGAAGGAAAAAAAGGGGAAAAAAATTGAAATTTCGCTAAAATTATTCGTTTTTCTTGCTTTTTTCGGTCAAATCTCGATAAAATAAGGAAAATTAAGGGAAAAAAAGGAAAAAATTGAAATTTCGCTAAAATTATTCGTTTTTTTGCTTTTTTCGGTCAAATCTCGATAAAATAAGGGAAATTAAGGGAAAAAAAGAGGAAAAAAATTGAAATTTCGCTAAAATTATTCGTTTTTCTTGCTTTTTTCGGTCAATTCTCGATAAAATAAGGAAAATTAAGGGAAAAAAAGAGGAAAAAAATTGAAATTTCGCTAAAATTATTCGGTTTTCTTTTTTTTTCGGTCAAATCCCGATAAAATAAGGAAAATTAAGGGAAAAAAAGAGGAAAAAAATTGAAATTTCGCTAAAATTATTTGTTTTTCTTGCTTTTTTCGGTCAAATCTCGATAAAATAAGGAAAATTAAGGGAAAAAAAGAGGAAAAAAATTGAAATTTCGCTAAAATTATTCGTTTTTCTTGCTTTTTTCGTTCAAATCTCGATAAAATAAGGAAAATTAAGGGAAAAAATAGGAAAAAAATTGAAATTTATTTAAAATTATTCGTTTTTCTTGCTTTTTTCGGTCATATCTCGATAAAATAAGGAAAATTAACGGAAAAAAAGAGGAAAAAAATTAAAATTTCGCTAAAATTATTCGTTTTTCTTGCTTTTTTCGGTCGAATCTCAATATAATAAGGAAAATTAAGGGAAGTAAAGAGGATAAAATTTGAAATGTCGCTAAAATTATTCGTTTTTCTTGCTTTTTTCGGTCAAATGTCGATAAAATAAGGAAAATTAAGGGAAAACAAGAGGATAAAAATTGATATTTCGATAAAATTATTAGTTTTTCTTGCTTTTTTCGGTCAAATCTCGTTAAATTAGGAGAATGAAGGAAAAAAAGAGGAAAAAAATTGAAATTTCGCTAAAATTATTCGTTTTTCTTGCTTTTTTCGGTCAAATCCCGATAAAATAAGGAAAATTAAGGGAAAAAAAAGTAAAAAAATTGAAATTTCGCTAAAATTATTCGTTTTTCTTGCTTTTTTCGGTCAAATCTCGATAAAATAAGGAAAATTAAGGGAAAAAAATAGGAAAAAAATTGAAATTTCGCGAAAATTATTCGTTTTTCTTGCTTTTTTCGGTCAAATCTCGATAAAATAAGGAAAATTAAGGGAAAAAAAGAGGATAAAAATTGATATTTCGATAAAATTATTCGTTTTTCTCGCTTTTTTCGGTCAAATCTTCTTAAATGAGGAGTATGAAGGAAGAAAAGAGGAAAAAAATTGATATTTCGCTAAAATTATTCGTTTCTCTTGCTGTTCTCGGTCAAAGCTCGATAAAATAAGGAAAATTAAGGGAAAAAAAGAGGAAAAAAATTGAAATTTTGCTAAAATTATTCGTTTCTCTTGCTCTTTTCGGTCAAATCTCGATAAAATAAGGAAAATTAAGGAAAAAAAAAAAAAAATAGAAATTTCGCTAAAATGATTCGTTTTTCTTGCTTTTTTCGGTCAAATCTCGATAAAATAAGGAAAATTAAGGGAAAAAAAGAGGATAAAAATTGATATTTCGCTAAAATTCTTCGTTTTTCTTGCTTTTTTCGGTCAAATGTCGATAAAATAAGGAAAATCAAGGGAAAAAAGAGTTTAAAAATTGATATTTTGCTAAAATTATTCGTATTTCTTGCTTTTTTCGGTCTAATCTCGTTAAATGAGGAGAATGAAGGAAAAAAAGTGGAAAAAAATGGAAATTTCGCTAAAATTATTCGTTTTTCATGCTTTTTTCGGTCAAATCTCGAAAAAATAAGGAAAATTAAGGGAAAAAAAGAGGAAAAAATTGAAATTTGCGTCAATTATTCGTTTTTCTTGCTTTTTTCGGTCAAATCTCGATAAAATAAGGAAAATTGATGAAAAAAGAGGAAAAAAATTGAAATTTCGCTAAAATTATTCGTTTTTCATGCTGTTCTCGGTCAAATCTCGATAAAATAAGGAAAATTAAGGGAAAAAAAGAGGAAAAAAATTTAAATTTCGCTAAAATTATTCGTTTTTCTTTTTTTTTCGGTCAAATCTCGATAAAATAAGGAAATTTAAGGGAAAAAAAGAGGAAAAAAATTGGTATTTCGATAAAATTGTTCGTTTTTCTTGCTTTTTTCGGTCAAATCTCGATAAAATAAGGAAAATTAAGGGAAAAAAGAGGAAAAAAATTGAAATTTCGCTAAAATTATTCGTTTTTTATGCTTTTTTCGGTCAAATCTCGATAAAATAAGGAAAATTAAGGGAAAAAAAGAGGAAAAAAATAGAAATTTGCGTAAATTATTCGTTTTTCTTGCTTTTTTCGGTCAAATCTCGATAAAATAAGGAAAATTAAGGGAAAAAAAGAGGATAAAAATTGATATTTCGATAAAATTATTCGTTTTTCTTGCTTTTTTCGGTCAAATCTTCTTAAATGAGGAGAATGAAGGAAAAAAGAGGAAAAAAATTGATATCTCGCTAAAATTATTCGTTTTTCTTGCTGTTTTCGGTCATATCTCGATAAAATAAGGAAAATTAAGGGAAAAAAAGAGGAAAAAAATTGAAATTTTGCTAAAATTATTCGTTTTTCTTGCTCTTTTCGTTCAAATCTCGGTAAAATAAGGAAAATTAAGGGAAAAAAAGAGGAAAAAATTGAAATTTCGCTAAAATGATTCGTTTTTCTTGCTTTTTTCGGTCAAATCTCGATAAAATAGGAAAATTAAGGGAAAAAAAGAGGATAAAAATTGATATTTCGCTAAAATTATTCGTTTTTCTTGCTTTTTTCGGTCAAATCTTGATAAAATAAGGAAAATTAAGGGAAGAAAAGAGGATAAAAATTGGTATTTCGCTAAAATTATTCGTTTTTCTTGCTTTTTTCGGTCAAATCTCGATAAAATAAGGAAAATCAAGGGAAAAAAGAGGATAAAAATTGATATTTTGCTAAAATTATTCGTATTTCTTGCTTTTTTCGGTCTAATCTCGTTAAATGAGGAGAATGAAGGAAAAAAAGGGGAAAAAAATTGAAATTTCGATAAAATTATTCGTTTTATTTGCTTTTTTCGGTCAAATCTCGAAAAAATAAGGTAAACTAAGGGAAAAAAAGAGAAAAAAAATAGAAATTTGCGTAAATTATTCGTTTTTTTTGCATTCTTCGGTCAAATCTCGATAAAATAAGGAAAATTAAGGGAAAAAAAGAGGATAAAAATTGGTATTTCGATAAAATTATTCGTTTTTCATGCTTTTTTCGGTCAAATTTCTGGATAAAATAAGGAAAATTAAGGGAAAAAAAGAGTAAAAAAATTGAAATTTCGCTAAAATTATTCGTTTTTCTTGCTTTTTTCGGTCAAATCTCGATAAAATACGGAAAATTAAGGGAAAAAAAGAGGAAAAAAATTGAAATTTCGCTAAAATTATTCGTTTTTCTTGCTTTTTTCGGTCAAATCTCGATAAAATAAGGAAAATTAAGGGAAAAAAAGAGGAAAAAAATTGAAATTTTGCTAAAATTATTCGTTTTCCTTGCTTTTTTCCGTCAAATCTCGATAAAAAAAGGATAATTAAGGGAAAAAAAGAGGAAAAAAATTGAAATTTCGCTAAAATTATTCGTTTTTCTTGCTTTTTTCGGTCAAATCTCGATAGAATAAGGAAAATTAAGGGAAAAAAAGAGGATAAAAATTGATATTTCGATAAAATTATTCGTTTTTCTCGCTTTTTTCGGTCAAATCTTCTTAAATGAGGAGAATGAAGGAAAAAAAGAGGAAAAAAATTGATATTTCGCTAAAATTATTCGTTTCTCTTGCTGTTCTCGGTCAAAGCTCGATAAAATAAGGAAAATTAAGGGAAAAAAAGAGGAAAAAAATTGAAATTTTGCTAAAATTATTCGTTTCTCTTGCTCTTTTCGGTCAAATCTCGATAAAATAAGGAAAATTAAGGAAAAAAAAAAAAAATAGAAATTTCGCTAAAATGATTCGTTTTTCTTGCTTTTTTCGGTCAAATCTCGATAAAATAAGGAAAATTAAGGGAAAAAAAGAGGATAAAAATTGATATTTCGCTAAAATTCTTCGTTTTTCTTGCTTTTTTCGGTCAAATGTCGATAAAATAAGGAAAATCAAGGGAAAAAAGAGTTTAAAAATTGATATTTTGCTAAAATTATTCGTATTTCTTGCTTTTTTCGGTCTAATCTCGTTAAATGAGGAGAATGAAGGAAAAAAAGTGGAAAAAAATGGAAATTTCGCTAAAATTATTCGTTTTTCATGCTTTTTTCGGTCAAATCTCGAAAAAATAAGGAAAATTATAGGAAAAAAAGAGGAAAAAATTGAAATTTGCGTCAATTATTCGTTTTTCTTGCTTTTTTCGGTCAAATCTCGATAAAATAAGGAAAATTGATGAAAAAAGAGGAAAAAAATTGAAATTTCGCTAAAATTATTCGTTTTTCATGCTGTTCTCGGTCAAATCTCGATAAAATAAGGAAAATTAAGGGAAAAAAAGAGGAAAAAAATCGAAATTTCGCTAAAATTATTCGTTTTTCTTGCTTTTTTCCGTCAATTCTCGATAAAATAAGGAAAATTAAGGGAAAAAAAGAGGAAAAAAATAGAAAATTTCGCTAAAATTATTCGTTTTTCTTTTTTTTTCGGTCAAATCTCGATAAAATAAGGAAATTTAAGGGAAAAAAAGAGGAAAAAAATTGGTATTTCGATAAAATTGTTCGTTTTTCTTGCTTTTTTCGGTCAAATCTCGATAAAATAAGGAAAATTAAGGGAAAAAAGAGGAAAAAAATTGAAATTTCGCTAAAATTATTCGTTTTTTATGCTTTTTTCGGTCAAATCTCGATAAAATAAGGAAAATTAAGGGAAAAAAAGAGGAAAAAAATTGATATTTCGCTAAAATTATTCGTTTTTCTTGCTTTTTTCGGTCAAATCTCGATAAAATAAGGAAAATTAAGGGAAAAAAAGAGGATAAAAATTGATATTTCGATAAAATTATTCGTTTTTCTTGCTTTTTTCGGTCAAATCTTCTTAAATGAGGAGAATGAAGGAAAAAAGAGGAAAAAAATTGATATCTCGCTAAAATTATTCGTTTTTCTTGCTGTTTTCGGTCATATCTCGATAAAATAAGGAAAATTAAGGGAAAAAAAGAGGAAAAAAATTGAAATTTTGCTAAAATTATTCGTTTTTCTTGCTCTTTTCGTTCAAATCTCGGTAAAATAAGGAAAATTAAGGGAAAAAAAGAGGAAAAAATGGAAATTTCGCTAAAATGATTCGTTTTTCTTGCTTTTTTCGGTCAAATCTCGATAAAATAGGAAAATTAAGGGAAAAAAAGAGGATAAAAATTGATATTTCGCTAAAATTATTCGTTTTTCTTGCTTTTTTCGGTCAAATCTTGATAAAATAAGGAAAATTAAGGGAAGAAAAGAGGATAAAAATTGGTATTTCGCTAAAATTATTCGTTTTTCTTGCTTTTTTCGGTCAAATCTCGATAAAATAAGGAAAATCAAGGGAAAAAAGAGGATAAAAATTGATATTTTGCTAAAATTATTCGTATTTCTTGCTTTTTTCGTTCTAATCTCGTTAAATGAGGAGAATGAAGGAAAAAAAGGGGAAAAAAATTGAAATTTCGATAAAATTATTCGTTTTATTTGCTTTTTTCGCTCAAATCTCGAAAAAATAAGGTAAACTAAGGGAAAAAAAGAGGAAAAAAATAGAAATTTGCGTAAATTATTCGTTTTTTTGCTTTCTTCGGTCAAATCTCGATAATATAAGGAAAATCAAGGGAAAAAAAGAGGATAAAAATTGGTATTTCGCTAAAATTATTCGTTTTTCATGCTTTTTTCGGTCAAATCTCGATAAAATAAGGAAAATTAAGGGAAAAAAAGAGTAAAAAAATTGAAATTTCGCTAAAATTATTCGTTTTTCTTGCTTTTTTCGGTCAAATCTCGATAAAATACGGAAAATTAAGGGAAAAAAAGAGGAAAAAAATTGAAATTTCGCTAAAATTATTCGTTTTTCTTGCTTTTTTCGGTCAAATCTCGATAAAATAAGGAAAATTAAGGGAAAAAAAGAGGAAAAAAATTGAAATTTTGCTAAAATTATTCGTTTTGCTTGCATTTTTCCGTCAAATCTCGATAAAATAAGGATAATTAAGGGAAAAAAAGAGGAAAAAAATTGAAATTTCGCTAAAATTATTCGTTTTTCTTGCTTTTTTCGGTCAAATCTCGATAGAATAAGGAAAATTAAGGGAAAAAAAAAAAATAGAAATTTCGCTGAAATGTTTCGTTTTTCTTGCTTTTTTCGGTCAAATCTCGATAAAATAAGGAAAATTAAGGGAAAAAAAGAGGATAAAAATTGATATTTCGCTAAAATTCTTCGTTTTTCTTGCTTTTTTCGGTCAAATGTCGATAAAATAAGGAAAATCAAGGAAAAAAAGAGTTTAAAAAAAGGTATTTTGCTAAAATTATTCGTATTTCTTGCTTTTTTCGGTCTAATCTCGTTAAATGAGGAGAATGAAGGAAAAAAAGTGGAAAAAAATTGAAATTTCGCTAAAATTATACGTTTTTCTTGCTTTTTTCGGTCATATCTCGAAAAAATGAGGAAAATTAAGGGAAAAAAAGAGGAAAAAATTGAAATTTGGATAAAATTATTCGTTTTTCTTGCTTTTTTCGGTCAAATCTCGATAAAATAAGGAAAATTAAGGGAAAAAAAGAGGAAAAAAATTGAAATTTCGCTAAAATTATTCGTTTTTCTTGCTTTTTTCGGTCAATTCTCGATAAAATAAGGCAAATTAAGGGAAAAAAAGAGGAAAAAATTGAAATTTCGCTAAAATTATTCGGTTTTCTTTTTTTTTCGGTCAAATCCCGATAAAATAAGGAAAATTAAGGGAAAAAAAGAGGAAAAAAATTGAAATTTCGCTAAAATTATTTGTTTTTCTTGCTTTTTTCGGTCAAATCTCGATAAAATAAGGAAAATTAAGGGAAAAAAAGAGGAAAAAAATTGAAATTTCGCTAAAATTATTCGTTTTTCTTGCTTTTTTCGTTCAAATCTCGATAAAATAAGGAAAATTAAGGGAAAAAATAGGAAAAAAATTGAAATTTCTTTAAAATTATTCGTTTTTCTTGCTTTTTTCGGTCATATCTCGATAAAATAAGGAAAATTAACGGAAAAAAAGAGGAAAAAAATTAAAATTTCGCTAAAATTATTCGTTTTTCTTGCTTTTTTCGGTCGAATCTCAATATAATAAGGAAAATTAAGGGAAGTAAAGAGGATAAAATTTGAAATGTTGCTAAAATTATTCGTTTTTCTTGCTTTTTTCGGTCAAATGTCGATAAAATAAGGAAAATTAAGGGAAAACAAGAGGATTAAAATTGATATTTCGATAAAATTATTAGTTTTTCTTGCTTTTTTCGGTCAAATCTCGTTAAATTAGGAGAATGAAGGAAAAAAAGAGGAAAAAAATCGAAATTTCGCTAAAATTATTCGTTTTTCTTGCTTTTTTCGGTCAAATCCCGATAAAATAAGGAAAATTAAGGGAAAAAAAAGTAAAAAAATTGAAATTTCGCTAAAATTATTCGTTTTTCTTGCTTTTTTCGGTCAAATCTCGATAAAATAAGGAAAATTAAGGGAAAAAAATTGAAATTTCGCTAAAATTATTCGTTTTTCTTGCTTTTTTCGGTCAAATCTCGATAAAATAAGGAAAATTAATGGAAAAAAAGAGAATAAAAATTGATATTTCGATAAAATTATTCGTTTTTCTTGCTTTTTTCGGTCAAATCTTCTTAAATGAGGAGAATGAAGGAAAAAAAGAGGAAAAAAATTGATATTTCGCTAAAATGATTCGTTTTTCTTGCTTTTTTCGGTCAAATCTCGATAAAATAAGGAAAATTAAGGGAAAAAAAGAGGATAAAAATTGATATTTCGCTAAAATTATTCGTTTTTCTTGCTTTTTTCGGTCAAATCTTGATCAAATAAGGAAAATTAAGGGAAAAAAAGAGGATAATAATTTATATGTCGCTAATATTATTCGTTTTTCTTGCTTTTTTCGGTCAAATCTCGATAAAATAAGGAATATTAAGGGAAAAAAGAGGATAAAAATTGATATTTTGCTAAAATTATTCGTATTTCTTGCTTTTTTCGGTCTAATCTCGTTAAATGAGGAGAATGAAGGAAAAAAAGTGGAAAAAAATTGAAATTTCGCTAAAATTATTCGTTTTTCTTGCTTTTTTCGGTCAAATCTCGAAGAAATAAGGAAAATTAAGGGCAAAAAAGAGGAAAAAAATTGAAATTTGCGTCAATTATTCTTTTTTCTTCTTTCTTCGGTCAAATCACGATAAAATAAGGAAAATTAAGGGAAAAAAAGAGGAAAAACATTGAAATTTCGATAAAATTATTAGTTTTTCTTACTTTTTTCGGTCAAATCTCGATAAAATAAGGAAAATTAAGGGAAAAAAAGGGGATGAAAATTAAAATTTCGCTAAAATTATTCGTTTTTCTTTCTTTTTTCGGTCGAATCTCAATAAAATAAGAAAAATTAAGGGAAGAAAAGAGGATAAAATTTGAAATGTCGCTAAAATTATTCGTTTTTCTTGCTTTTTTCGGTCAAATCTCGATAAAATAAGGAAAATTAAGGGAAAAAAAGAGGAAAAAAATTGGTATTTCGATAAAATTGTTCGTTTTTCTCGCTTTTTTCGGTCAAATCTCGATAAAATAAGGAAAATTAAGGGAAAAAAGAGGAAAAAAATTGAAATTTCGCTAAAATTATTCGTTTTTTATGCTTTTTTCGGTCAAATCTCGATAAAATAAGGAAAATTAAGGGAAAAAAAGAGGAAAAAAATAGAAATTTGCGTAAATTATTCGTTTTTCTTGCTTTTTTCGGTCAAATCTCGATAAAATAAGGAAAATTAAGGGAAAAAAAGAGGATAAAAATTGATATTTCGATAAAATTATTCGTTTTTCTTGCTTTTTTCGGTCAAATCTTCTTAAATGAGGAGAATGAAGGAAAAACGAGGAAAAAAATTGATATCTCGCTAAAATTATTCGTTTTTCTTGCTGTTTTCGGTCATATCTCGATAAAATAAGGAAAATTAAGGATAAAAAAGAGGAAAAAAATTGAAATTTTGCTAAAATTATTCGTTTTTCTTGCTCTTTTCGTTCAAATCTCGGTAAAATAAGGAAAATTAAGGGAAAAAAAGAGGAAAAAATTGAAATTTCGCTAAAATGATTCGTTTTTCTTGCTTTTTTCGGTCAAATCTCGATAAAATAGGAAAATTAAGGGAAAAAAAGAGGATAAAAATTGATATTTCGCTAAAATTATTCGTTTTTCTTGCTTTTTTCGGTCAAATCTTGATAAAATAAGGAAAATTAAGGGAAGAAAAGAGGATAAAAATTGATATTTCGCTAAAATTATTCGTTTTTCTTGCTTTTTTCGGTCAAATCTCGATAAAATAAGGAAAATCAAGGGAAAAAAGAGGATAAAAATTGATATTTTGCTAAAATTATTCGTATTTCTTGCTTTTTTCGGTCTAATCTCGTTAAATGAGGAGAATGAAGGAAAAAAAGGGGAAAAAAATTGATATCTCGCTAAAATTATTCGTTTTTCTTGCTGTTTTCGGTCATATCTCGATAAAATAAGGAAAATTAAGGGAAAAAAAGAGGAAAAAAATTGAAATTTTGCTAAAATTATTCGTTTTTCTTGCTCTTTTCGTTCAAATCTCGGTAAAATAAGGAAAATTAAGGGAAAAAAAGAGGAAAAAATTGAAATTTCGCTAAAATGATTCGTTTTTCTTGCTTTTTTCGGTCAAATCTCGATAAAATAGGAAAATTAAGGGAAAAAAAGAGGATAAAAATTGATATTTCGCTAAAATTATTCGTTTTTCTTGCTTTTTTCGGTCAAATCTTGATAAAATAAGGAAAATTAAGGGAAGAAAAGAGGATAAAATTTGAAATGTCGCTAAAATTATTCGTTTTTCTTGCTTTTTTCGGTCAAATCTCGATAAAATAAGGAAAATTAAGGGAAAACAAGAGGATAAAAATTGATATTTCGATAAAATTATTAGTTTTTCTTGCTTTTTTCGGTCAAATCTCGTTAAATTAGGAGAATGAAGGAAAAAAAGAGGAAAAAAATTGAAATTTCGCTAAAATTATTCGTTTTTCTTGCTTTTTTCGGTCAAATCCCGATAAAATAAGGAAAATTAATGGAAAAAAAGTAAAAAAATTTAAATTTCGCTAAAATTATTCGTTTTTCTTGCTTTTTTCGGTCAAATCTCGATAAAATAAGGAAAATTAAGGGAGAAAATGGGAAAAAAATTGAAATTTCGCCACAATTATTCGTTTTTCTTGCTCTTTTAGGTCAAATCTCGATAAAATAAGGAAAATTAAGGGAAAAAAAGGGGGAAAAATTGAAATTTCGCTAAAATGATTCGTATTTCTTGCTTTTTTCGGTCAAATCTCGATAAAATAAGGAAAATTAAGTGAAAAAAAGAGGATAAAAATTGATATTTCGCTAAAATTATTCGTTTTTCTTGCTTTTTTCGGTCAAATCTCGATAAAATAAGGAAAACCAAGGGAAAAAAGATGATAAAAATTGATATTTCGCTAAAATTATTCGTTTTTCTTGCTGTTTTCGGTCATATCTCGATAAAATAAGGAAAATTAAGGGAAAAAAAGAGGAAAAAAATTGAAATTTGCTAAAATTATTCGTTTTTCTTGCTCTTTTCGGTCAAATCTCGATAAAATAAGGAAAATTAAGGGAAAAAAAGAGGAAAAAAATTGAAATTTCGCTAAAATGATTCGTTTTTCTTGCTTTTTCGGTCAAATCTCGATAAAATAAGGAAAATTAAGGGAAAAAAAGAGGAAAAAAATAGAAATTTGCGTAAATTATTCCTTTTTCTTGCTTTCTTCGGTCAAATCTCGATAAAATAAGGAAAATTAAGGGAAAAAAAGAGGAAAAAAATTGGTATTTCGATAAAATTATTCGTTTTTATTGCTTTTTTCGGTTAAATCTCGATAAAATAAGGAAAATCAAGGGAAAAAAGAGGATAAAAATTGATATTTTGTTAAAATTATTCGTATTTCTTGCTTTTTTCGGTCTAAACTCGTTAAATGAGGAGAATGAAGGAAAAAAAAGGGGAAAAAAATTGAAATTTCGCTAAAATTATTCGTTTTTCTTGCTTTTTTCGGTCAAATCTCGATAAAATAAGGAAAATTAATGGAAAAAAAGAGGATAAAAATTGATATTTCGATAAAATTACTCGTTTTTCTTGCTTTTTCCGGTCAAATCTCGAAAAAATAAGGAAAATTAAGGGAAAAAAAAGAGGAAAAAAATTGAAATTTCGCTAAAATTATTCGTTTTTCTTGCTTTTTTCGGTCAAATCTCGATAAAATAAGCAAAATTAAGGAAAAAAAGATGAAAAAATGGCAATTTCGCTAAAATTACTCGTTTTTCTTGCTTTTTTCGGTCAAATCTCGATAAAATAAGGAAAATTAAGGGAAAATAGGGGATAAAAATGATATTTTGCTAAAATTATTCGTATTTCTTGCCTTTCTCGGTCAAATCTTGATAAAATAAGGAAAATTAATGGAAAAAAAAGGATAAAAATTGATATTTCGATAAAATTATTCGTTTTTTCCTGCTTTTTTTGGTCAAATCTCGATAAAATAAGGAAAATTAAGGGAAAAAAATTGAAATTTCGCTAAAATTATTCGTTTTTCTTGCTTTTTTCGGTCAAATCTTGATAAAATAAGGAAAATTAAGGGAAAAAAAGAGGAAAAAAATTGAAATTTCGCAAAAATATTCGTTTTCTTGCTTTTTTCGGTCAAATCTCGATAAAATAAGGAAATCAAGGGAAAAAAAGAGGAAAAAAATTGAAATTTCGCTAAAATTATTCGTTTTTCTTGCTTTTTTTCGGTCAACTCACGATAAAATAAGGAAAATTAAGGGAAAAAAAAGAGGATAAAAATTGAAATTTCGCTAAAATTATTCGTTTTTCTTCCTTTTTTCGGTCAAATCTCGATAAAATAAGGAAATTCAAGGGAAAAAAGATGATAAAAATTGATATTTCGCTAAAATTATTCGTTTTTCTTGCTTTTATCGGTCAAATCTCGATAAAATAAGGAAAATTAAGAGAAAAAAAGAGGAAAAAAAATTGAAATTTCGCTAAAATTATTCGTTTTTCTTGCTGTTTTCGGTGAAATCTCGATAAAATAAGGAACATAAGGGAAAAAAAGAGGAAAAAAATTGAAATTTCGCTAAAATTATTCGTTTTTCTTGCTTTTTTCGGTCAAATCTCGATAAAATAAGGAAAATTAAGGGAAAAAAAGAGGATAAAAATTGAAATTTCGCTAAAATTATTCGTTTTTCTTCAATTTTTCGGTCAAATCTCGATAAAATAAGGAAAATTAAGGGAAAAAAAGAGGAAAAACTCGAAATTTCGCTAAAATTATTCGTTTTTCTTGCTTTTTTCGGTCAAATCTAAATAAAATAAGGCAAATTAAGGGAAAAAAAGAGGAAAAAATTGAAATTTCGCTAAAATTATTCGTTTTTCTTGCTATTTTCGGTCAAATCTCGATAAAATAAGGAAAATTAAGGGAAAAAAAGAGGAAAAAAATTGGTATTTCGATAAAATTATTCGTTTTTATTGCTTTTTTCGGTTAAATCTCGATAAAATAAGGAAAATCAAGGGAAAAAAGAGGATAAAAATTGATATTTTGTTAAAATTATTCGTATTTCTTGCTTTTTTCGGTCTAAACTCGTTAAATGAGGAGAATGAAGGAAAAAAAGGGGAAAAAAATTGAAATTTCGCTAAAATTATTCGTTTTTCTTGCTTTTTTCGGTCAAATCTCGATAAAATAAGGAAAATTAATGGAAAAAAAGAGGATAAAAATTGATATTTCGATAAAATTACTCGTTTTTCTTGCTTTTTCCGGTCAAATCTCGAAAAAATAAGGAAAATTAAGGGAAAAAAAGAGGAAAAAAATTGAAATTTCGCTAAAATTATTCGTTTTTCTTGCTTTTTTCGGTCAAATCTCGATAAAATAAGCAAAATTAAGGGAAAAAAAGATGAAAAAAATGGCAATTTCGCTAAAATTACTCGTTTTTCTTGCTTTTTTCGGTCAAATCTCGATAAAATAAGGAAAATTAAGGGAAAATAGGGGATAAAAATTGATATTTTGCTAAAATTATTCGTATTTCTTGCCTTTCTCGGTCAAATCTTGATAAAATAAGGAAAATTAATGGAAAAAAAAGGATAAAAATTGATATTTCGATAAAATTATTCGTTTTTCCTGCTTTTTTTGGTCAAATCTCGATAAAATAAGGAAAATTAAGGGAAAAAAATTGAAATTTCGCTAAAATTATTCGTTTTTCTTGCTTTTTTCGGTCAAATCTTGATAAAATAAGGAAAATTAAGGGAAAAAAAGAGGAAAAAAATTGAAATTTCGCAAAAATTATTCGTTTTTCTTGCTTTTTTCGGTCAAATCTCGATAAAATAAGGAAAATCAAGGGAAAAAAAGAGGAAAAAAATTGAAATTTCGCTAAAATTATTCGTTTTTCTTGCTTTTTTCGGTCAACTCACGATAAAATAAGGAAAATTAAGGGAAAAAAAGAGGATAAAAATTGAAATTTCGCTAAAATTATTCGTTTTTCTTCCTTTTTTCGGTCAAATCTCGATAAAATAAGGAAATTCAAGGGAAAAAAGATGATAAAAATTGATATTTCGCTAAAATTATTCGTTTTTCTTGCTTTTATCGGTCAAATCTCGATAAAATAAGGAAAATTAAGAGAAAAAAAGAAGAAAAAAATTGAAATTTCGCTAAAATTATTCGTTTTTCTTGCTGTTTTCGGTGAAATCTCGATAAAATAAGGAACATAAGGGAAAAAAAGAGGAAAAAAATTGAAATTTCGCTAAAATTATTCGTTTTTCTTGCTTTTTTCGGTCAAATCTCGATAAAATAAGGAAAATTAAGGGAAAAAAAGAGGATAAAAATTGAAATTTCGCTAAAATTATTCGTTTTTCTTCAATTTTTCGGTCAAATCTCGATAAAATAAGGAAAATTAAGGGAAAAAAAGAGGAAAAACTCGAAATTTCGCTAAAATTATTCGTTTTTCTTGCTTTTTTCGGTCAAATCTAAATAAAATAAGGCAAATTAAGGGAAAAAAAGAGGAAAAAATTGAAATTTCGCTAAAATTATTCGTTTTTCTTGCTATTTTCGGTCAAATCTCGATAAAATAAGGAAAATTAAGGGAAAAAAAGAGGAAAAAAATTGGTATTTCGATAAAATTATTCGTTTTTATTGCTTTTTTCGGTTAAATCTCGATAAAATAAGGAAAATCAAGGGAAAAAAGAGGATAAAAATTGATATTTTGTTAAAATTATTCGTATTTCTTGCTTTTTTCGGTCTAAACTCGTTAAATGAGGAGAATGAAGGAAAAAAAGGGGAAAAAAATTGAAATTTCGCTAAAATTATTCGTTTTTCTTGCTTTTTTCGGTCAAATCTCGATAAAATAAGGAAAATTAATGGAAAAAAAGAGGATAAAAATTGATATTTCGATAAAATTACTCGTTTTTCTTGCTTTTTCCGGTCAAATCTCGAAAAAATAAGGAAAATTAAGGGAAAAAAAGAGGAAAAAAATTGAAATTTCGCTAAAATTATTCGTTTTTCTTGCTTTTTTCGGTCAAATCTCGATAAAATAAGCAAAATTAAGGGAAAAAAAGATGAAAAAAATGGCAATTTCGCTAAAATTACTCGTTTTTCTTGCTTTTTTCGGTCAAATCTCGATAAAATAAGGAAAATTAAGGGAAAATAGGGGATAAAAATTGATATTTTGCTAAAATTATTCGTATTTCTTGCCTTTCTCGGTCAAATCTTGATAAAATAAGGAAAATTAATGGAAAAAAAAGGATAAAAATTGATATTTCGATAAAATTATTCGTTTTTCCTGCTTTTTTTGGTCAAATCTCGATAAAATAAGGAAAATTAAGGGAAAAAAATTGAAATTTCGCTAAAATTATTCGTTTTTCTTGCTTTTTTCGGTCAAATCTTGATAAAATAAGGAAAATTAAGGGAAAAAAAGAGGAAAAAAATTGAAATTTCGCAAAAATTATTCGTTTTTCTTGCTTTTTTCGGTCAAATCTCGATAAAATAAGGAAAATCAAGGGAAAAAAAAGAGGAAAAAAATTGAAATTTCGCTAAAATTATTCGTTTTTCTTGCTTTTTTCGGTCAACTCACGATAAAATAAGGAAAATTAAGGGAAAAAAAGAGGATAAAAATTGAAATTTCGCTAAAATTATTCGTTTTTCTTCCTTTTTTCGGTCAAATCTCGATAAAATAAGGAAATTCAAGGGAAAAAAGATGATAAAAATTGATATTTCGCTAAAATTATTCGTTTTTCTTGCTTTTATTGGTCAAATCTCGATAAAATAAGGAAAATTAAGAGAAAAAAAGAGGAAAAAAATTGAAATTTCGCTAAAATTATTCGTTTTTCTTGCTGTTTTCGGTGAAATCTCGATAAAATAAGGAACATAAGGGAAAAAAAGAGGAAAAAAATTGAAATTTCGCTAAAATTATTCGTTTTTCTTGCTTTTTTCGGTCAAATCTCGATAAAATAAGGAAAATTAAGGGAAAAAAAGAGGATAAAAATTGAAATTTCGCTAAAATTATTCGTTTTTCTTCAATTTTTAGGTCAAATCTCGATAAAATAAGGAAAATTAAGGGAAAAAAAGAGGAAAAACTCGAAATTTCGCTAAAATTATTCCTTTTTCTTGCTTTTTTCGGTCAAATCTAAATAAAATAAGGCAAATTAAGGGAAAAAAAGAGGAAAAAATTGAAATTTCGCTAAAATTATTCGTTTTTCTTGCTATTTTCGGTCAAATCTCGATAAAATAAGGAATATTAAGGGAAAAAAAGAGGATAAAAATTGATATTTCGATAAAATTATTCGTTTTTCTTGCTTTTTTCGGTCAAATCTCGTTAAATGAGGAGAATGAAGGAAAAAAAGAGGAAAAAATTTGAAATTTCGCTAAAATTATTCGTTTTTCTTGCTTTTTTCGGTCAAATCTCGATAAAATAAGGAAAATAAAGGGAAAAAAGTGGAAAAAAAATTGAAATTTCGCTAAAATTATTCGTTTTTCTTGCTTTATTCGGTCAAATCTAAATAAAATTAGGTAAATTAAGGGAAAAAAAGAGGAAAAAAATTGAAATTTCGCTAAAATTATTCGTTTTTCTTGCTTTTTTCCATCAAATCTCGATAAAATAAGGAAAATTAAGGGAAAAAAAAGAGGATAAAAATTAAAATTTCGCTAAAATTATTCGTTTTTCTTGCTTTTTTCGGTCAAATCTCGATAAAATAAGGAAAATTAAGGGAAAAAAGAGGAAAAAAAATTGAAATTTCGCTAAAATTATTCGTTTTTCTTGCTTTTTTCGGTCAAATCTCGATAAAATAAGGAAAATTAAGGGAAAAAAAGATGAAAAAAATGGAAATTTCGCAAAAATTATTCGTTTTTCTTGCTTTTTTCGGTTAAATCTCGATAAAATAAGGTAAAATAAGGGAAAATAGGAGGAAAAAAATTGAAATTTCGCTAAAATTATTCGTTTTTCTTGCTTTTTTCGGTCAAATCTCGATAAAATAAGCAAAATTAAGGGAAAAAAAGATGAAAAAAATTGAAATTTCGCTAAAATTACTCATTTTTCTTGCTTTTTTCGGTCAAATCTCCATAAAATAAGGAAAATTAAGGGAAAAAAAGAGGAAAAAAATTGAAATTTCGCTAAAATTATCGTTTTTCTTGCTTTTTTCGGTCAAATCTCGATAAAATAAGGAAAATTAAGGGAAAAAAAGAGGATAAAAATTGATATTTCGATAAAATTATTCGTTTTTCTTGCTTTTTTCGGTCAAATCTCGAAAAAATAAGGAAAATTAAGGGAAAAAAAGAGGAAAAAAAATTGAAATTTCGCTAAAATTATTCGTTTTTCTTGCTTTTTTCGGTGAAATCTCGATAAAATAAGGAAAATTAAGGGAAAAAAAGAGGAAAAAAATGGAAATTTCGCTAAAATTACTCTTTTTTCTTGCTTTTTTCGGTCAATTCTCGATAAAATAAGGAAAATTAAGGGAAAAAAGGGGATAAAAATTGATATTTTGCTAAAATTATTCGTATTTCTTGCCTTTCTCGGTCAAATCTCGATAAAATAAGGAAAATTAAAGGAAAAAAAAGGATAAAAATTGATATTTCGATAAAATTATTCGTTTTTCCTGCTTTTTTTGTCAAATCTTGATAAAATAAGGAAAATTATGGGAAAAAAATTGAAATTTCGCTAAAATTATTCGTTTTTCTTGCTTTTTTCGGTCAAATCTCGATCAAATAAGGAAAATTAAGGGAAAAAAAGAGGAAAAAAATTGAAATTTCGAAAAATTATTCGTTTTTCTTGCTTTTTTCGGTCAAATCTCGATAAAATAAGGAAAATCAAGGGAAAAAAAGAGGAAAAAAATTGAAATTTTGCTAAAATTATTCGTTTTTCTTGCTTTTTTCGGTCAACTCACGATAAAAAAAGGAAAATTAAGGGAAAAAAAGAGGATAAAAAGTGAAATTTCGCTAAAATTATTCGTTTTTCTTCCTTTTTTCGGTCAAATCTCGATAAAATAAGGAAAATCAAGGGAAAAAAGATGATAAAAATTGATATTTCGCTAAAATTATTCGTTTTTCTTGCTTTTATCGGTGAAATCTCGATAAAATAAGGAAAATTAAGGGAAAAAAAGAGGAAAAAAATTGAAATTTCGCTAAAATTATTTGTTTTTCTTGCTTTTTTCGGTCAAATCTCGATAAAATAAGGAAAATTAAGGGAAAAAAAGAGGAAAAAAATTGAAATTTCGCTAAAATTATTCGTTTTTCTTGCTTTTTTCGTTCAAATCTCGATAAAATAAGGAAAATTAAGGGAAAAAATAGGAAAAAAATTGAAATTTCTTTAAAATTATTCGTTTTTCTTGCTTTTTTCGGTCATATCTCGATTAAATAAGGAAAATTAACGGAAAAAAAGAGGAAAAAAATTAAAATTTCGCTAAAATTATTCGTTTTTCTTGCTTTTTTCGGTCGAATCTCAATATAATAAGGAAAATTAAGGGAAGTAAAGAGGATAAAATTTGAAATGTCGCTAAAATTATTCGTTTTTCTTGCTTTTTTCGGTCAAATGTCGATAAAATAAGTAAAATTAAGGGAAAACAAGAGGATAAAAATTGATATTTCGATAAAATTATTAGTTTTTCTTGCTTTTTTCGGTCAAATCTCGTTAAATTAGGAGAATGAAGGAAAAAAAGAGGAAAAAAATTGAAATTTCGCTAAAATTATTCGTTTTTCTTGCTTTTTTCGGTCAAATCCCGATAAAATAAAGAAAATTAAGGGAAAAAAAAGTAAAAAAATTGAAATTTCGCTAAAATTATTCGTTTTTCTTGCTTTTTTCGGTCAAATCTCGATAAAATAAGGAAAATTAAGGGAAAAAAATAGGAAAAAAATTGAAATTTCGCTAAAATTATTCGTTTTTCTTGCTTTTTTCGGTCAAATCTCGATAAAATAAGTAAAATTAATGGAAAAAAAGAGAATAAAAATTGATATTTCGATAAAATTATTCGTTTTTCTTGCTTTTTTCGGTCAAATCTTCTTAAATGAGGAGAATGAAGGAAAAAAAGAGGAAAAAAATTGATATTTCGCTAAAATGATTCGTTTTTCTTGCTTTTTTCGGTCAAATCTCGATAAAATAAGGAAAATTAAGGGAAAAAAAGAGGATAAAAATTGATATTTCGCTAAAATTATTCGTTTTTCTTGCTTTTTTCGGTCAAATCTTGATAAAATAAGGAAAATTAAGGGAAAAAAAGAGGATAATAATTTATATTTCGCTAATATTATTCGTTTTTCTTGCTTTTTTCGGTCAAATCTCGATAAAATAAGGAATATTAAGGGAAAAAAGAGGATAAAAATTGATATTTTGCTAAAATTATTCGTATTTCTTGCTTTTTTCGGTCTAATCTCGTTAAATGAGGAGAATGAAGGAAAAAAAGTGGAAAAAAATTGAAATTTCGCTAAAATTATTCGTTTTTCTTGCTTTTTTCGGTCAAATCTCGAAGAAATAAGGAAAATTAAGGGCAAAAAAGAGGAAAAAAATTGAAATTTGCGTCAATTATTCTTTTTTCTTCTTTCTTCGGTCAAATCTCGATAAAATAAGGAAAATTAAGGGAAAAAAAGAGGAAAAACATTGAAATTTCGATAAAATTATTAGTTTTTCTTACTTTTTTCGGTCAAATCTCGATAAAATAAGGAAAATTAAGGGAAAAAAAGGGGATGAAAATTAAAATTTCGCTAAAATTATTCGTTTTTCTTGCTTTTTTCGGTCGAATCTCAATAAAATAAGAAAAATTAAGGGAAGAAAAGAGGATAAAATTTGAAATGTCGCTAAAATTATTCGTTTTTCTTGCTTTTTTCGGTCAAATCTCGATAAAATAAGGAAAATTAAGGGAAAAAAAGAGGAAAAAAATTGGTATTTCGATAAAATTGTACGTTTTTCTTGCTTTTTTCGGTCAAATCTCGATAAAATAAGGAAAATTAAGGGAAAAAAGAGGAAAAAAATTGAAATTTCGCTAAAATTATTCGTTTTTTATGCTTTTTTCGGTCAAATCTCGATAAAATAAGGAAAATTATTGGAAAACAAGAGGAAAAAAATAGAAATTTGCGTAAATTATTCGTTTTTCTTGCTTTTTTCGGTCAAATCTCGATAAAATAAGGAAAATTAAGGGAAAAAAAGAGGATAAAAATTGATATTTCGATAAAATTATTCGTTTTTCTTGCTTTTTTCGGTCAAATCTTCTTAAATGAGGAGAATGAAGGAAAAAAGAGGAAAAAAATTGATATCTCGCTAAAATTATTCGTTTTTCTTGCTGTTTTCGGTCATATCTCGATAAAATAAGGAAAATTAAGGGAAAAAAAGAGGAAAAAAATTGAAATTTTGCTAAAATTATTCGTTTTTCTTGCTCTTTTCGTTCAAATCTCGGTAAAATAAGGAAAATTAAGGGAAAAAAAGAGGAAAAAATTGAAATTTCGCTAAAATGATTCGTTTTTCTTGCTTTTTTCGGTCAAATCTCGAAAAAATAGGAAAATTAAGGGAAAAAAAGAGGATAAAAATTGATATTTCGCTAAAATTATTCGTTTTTCTTGCTTTTTTCGGTCAAATCTTGATAAAATAAGGAAAATTAAGGGAAGAAAAGAGGATAAAAATTGATATTTCGCTAAAATTATTCGTTTTTCTTGCTTTTTTCGGTCAAATCTCGATAAAATAAGGAAAATCAAGGGAAAAAAGAGGATAAAAATTGATATTTTGCTAAAATTATTCGTATTTCTTGCTTTTTTTCGGTCTAATCTCGTTAAATGAGGAGAATGAAGGAAGAAAAGGGGAAAAAAATTGATATCTCGCTAAAATTATTCGTTTTTCTTGCTTTTTTCGGTCAAATCTCGTTAAAATAAGGAAAATTAAGGGAAAACAAGAGGATAAAAATTGATATTTCGATAAAATTATTAGTTTTTCTTGCTTTTTTCGGTCAAATCTCGTTAAATTAGGAGAATGAAGTAAAAAAAGAGGAAAAAAATTGAAATTTCGCTAAAATTATTCGTTTTTCTTGCTTTTTTCGGTCAAATCCCGATAAAATAAGGAAAATTAATGGAAAAAAAGTAAAAAAATTGAAATTTCGCTAAAATTATTCGTTTTTCTTGCTTTTTTCGGTCAAATCTCGATAAAATAAGGAAAATTAAGGGAGAAAATGGGAAAAAAATTGAAATTTCGCCACAATTATTCGTTTTTCTTGCTATTTTAGGTCAAATCTCGATAAAATAAGGAAAATTAAGGGAAAAAAAGGGGGAAAAATTGAAATTTCGCTAAAATGATTCGTTTTTCTTGCTTTTTTCGGTCAAATCTCGATAAAATAAGGAAAATTAAGTGAAAAAAAGAGGATAAAAATTGATATTTCGCTAAAATTATTCGTTTTTCTTGCTTTTTTCGGTCAAATCTCGATAAAATAAGGAAAACCAAGGGAAAAAAGATGATAAAAATTGATATTTCACTAAAGTTATTCGTTTTTCTTGCTTTTATCGGTCAAATCTCGATAAAATAAGGAAAATTAAGGGAAGAAAAGAGGAAAAAAATTGAAATTTCGCTAAAATTATTCGTTTTTCTTGCTTTTTCGGTCAAATCTTCTTAAATGAGGAGAATGAAGGAAAAAAAGAGGAAAAAAATTGATATTTCCTTAAAATTATTCGTTTTTCTTGCTGTTTTCGGTCATATCTCGATAAAATAAGGAAAATTAAGGGAAAAAAAGAGGAAAAAAATTGAAATTTTGCTAAAATTATTCGTTTTTCTTGCTCTTTTCGGTCAAATCTCGATAAAATAAGGAAAATTAAGGGAAAAAAAGAGGAATAAAATTGAAATTTCGCTAAAATGATTCGTTTTTCTTGCTTTTTCGGTCAAATATCGATAAAATAAGGAAAATTAAGGGAAAAAAAGAGGAAAAAAATAGAAATTTGCGTAAATTATTCCTTTTTCTTGCTTTCTTCGGTCAAATCTCGATAAAATAAGGAAAATTAAGGGAAAAAAAGAGGAAAAAAATTGGTATTTCGATAAAATTATTCGTTTTTATTGCTTTTTTCGGTTAAATCTCGATAAGATAAGGAAAATCAAGGGAAAAAAGAGGATAAAAATTGATATTTTGTTAAAATTATTCGTATTTCTTGCTTTTTTCGGTCTAAACTCGTTAAATGAGGAGAATGAAGGAAAAAAAGGGGAAAAAAATTGAAATTTCGCTAAAATTATTCGTTTTTCTTGCTTTTTTCGGTCAAATCTCGATAAAATAAGGAAAATTAATGGAAAAAAAGAGGATAAAAATTGATATTTCGATAAAATTACTCGTTTTTCTTGCTTTTTCCGGTCAAATCTCGAAAAAATAAGGAAAATTAAGGGAAAAAAAGAGGAAAAAAATTGAAATTTCGCTAAAATTATTCGTTTTTCTTGCTTTTTTCGGTCAAATCTCGATAAAATAAGCAAAATTAAGGGAAAAAAAGATGAAAAAATGGCAATTTCGCTAAAATTACTCGTTTTTCTTGCTTTTTTCGGTCAAATCTCGATAAAATAAGGAAAATTAAGGGAAAATAGGGGATAAAAATTGATATTTTGCTAAAATTATTCGTATTTCTTGCCTTTCTCGGTCAAATCATGATAAAATAAGGAAAATTAATGGAAAAAAAAGGATAAAAATTGATATTTCGATAAAATTATTCGTTTTTCCTGCTTTTTTTGGTCAAATCTCGATAAAATAAGGAAAATTAAGGGAAAAAAATTGATATTTCGCTAAAATTATTCGTTTTTCTTGCTTTTTTCGGTCAAATCTTGATAAAATAAGGAAAATTAAGGGATAAAAAGAGGAAAAAAATTGAAATTTCGCAAAAATTATTCGTTTTTCTTGCTTTTTTCGGTCAAATCTCGATAAAATGAGGAAAATCAAGGGAAAAAAAGAGGAAAAAAATTGAAATTTCGCTAAAATTATTCGTTTTTCTTGCTTTTTTCGGTCAACTCACGATAAAATAAGGAAAATTAAGGGAAAAAAAGAGGATAAAAATTGAAATTTCGCTAAAATTATTCGTTTTTCTTCCTTTTTTCGGTCAAATCTCGATAAAATAAGGAAAATCAAGGGAAAAAAGATGATAAAAATTGATATTTCGCTAAAATTATTCGTTTTTCTTGCTTTTATCGGTCAAATCTCGATAAAATAAGGAAAATTAAGAGAAAAAAAGAGGAAAAAAATTGAAATTTCGCTAAAATTATTCGTTTTTCTTGCTGTTTTCGGTGAAATCTCGATAAAATAAGGAACATAAGGGAAAAAAAGAGGAAAAAAATTGAAATTTCGCTAAAATTATTCGTTTTTCTTGCTTTTTTCGGTCAAATCTCGATAAAATAAGGAAAATTAAGGGAAAAAAAGAGGATAAAAATTGAAATTTCGCTAAAATTATTCGTTTTTCTTCAATTTTTCGGTCAAATCTCGATAAAATAAGGAAAATTAAGGGAAAAAAAGAGGAAAAACTCGAAATTTCGCTAAAATTATTCGTTTTTCTTGCTTTTTTCGGTCAAATCTAAATAAAATAAGGCAAATTAAGGGAAAAAAAGAGGAAAAAATTGAAATTTCGCTAAAATTATTCGTTTTTCTTGCTATTTTCGGTCAAATCTCGATAAAATAAGGAATATTAAGGGAAAAAAAGAGGATAAAAATTGATATTTCGATAAAATTATTCGTTTTTCTTGCTTTTTTCGGTCAAATCTCGTTAAATGAGGAGAATGAAGGAAAAAAAGAGGAAAAAATTTGAAATTTCGCTAAAATTATTCGTTTTTCTTGCTTTTTTCGGTCAAATCTCGATAAAATAAGGAAAATAAAGGGAAAAAAGTGGAAAAAAAATTGAAATTTCGCTAAAATTATTCGTTTTTCTTGCTTTATTCGGTCAAATCTAAATAAAATTAGGCAAATTAAGGGAAAAAAAGAGGAAAAAAATTGAAATTTCGCTAAAATTATTCGTTTTTCTTGCTTTTTTCCGTCAAATCTCGATAAAATAAGGAAAATTAAGGGAAAAAAGAGGAAAAAAAATTGAAATTTCGCTAAAATTATTCGTTTTTCTTGCTTTTTTCGGTCAAATCTCGATAAAATAAGGAAAATTAAGGGAAAAAAAGATGAAAAAAATGGAAATTTCGCAAAAATTATTCGTTTTTCTTGCTTTTTTCGGTTAAATCTCGATAAAATAAGGTAAAATAAGGGAAAATAGGAGGAAAAAAATTGAAATTTCGCTAAAATTATTCGTTTTTCTTGCTTTTTTCGGTCAAATCTCGATAAAATAATCAAAATTAAGGGAAAAAAAGATGAAAAAAATTGAAATTTCGCTAAAATTACTGATTTTTCTTGCTTTTTTCGGTCAAATCTCCATAAAATAAGGAAAATTAAGGGAAAAAAAGAGGAAAAAAATTGAAATTTCGCTAAAATTATCGTTTTTCTTGCTTTTTTCGGTCAAATCTCGATAAAATAAGGAAAATTAAGGGAAAAAAAGAGGATAAAAATTGATATTTCGATAAAATTATTCGTTTTTCTTGCTTTTTTCGGTCAAATCTCGAAAAAATAAGGAAAATTAAGGGAAAAAAAGAGGAAAAAAATTGAAATTTCGCTAAAATTATTCGTTTTTCTTGCTTTTTTCGGTGAAATCTCGATAAAATAAGGAAAATTAAGGGAAAAAAAGAGGAAAAAAATGGAAATTTCGCTAAAATTATTCGTTTTTCTTGCTTTTTTCGGTCAAATCTCGATAAAATAAGGAAAATTAAGGGAAAAAAAGAGGAAAAAATTGAAATTTCGCAAAAATTATTCGTTTTTCTTGCTTTTTTCGGTCAAATCTCGATAAAATAAGAAAAATTAAGGGAAAAAAAGAGGAAAAAAATTGAAATTTCGCTAAAATTATTCGTTTTTCTTGCTTTTTTCGGTCAAATCTTGATAAAATAAATAAAATAAAGGGAAAAAAAGAGGAAAAAAATTGAAATATCGCTAAAATTATTCGTTTTTCTTGCTTTTTTCGGTCAGATCTCGATAAAATAAGGAAAATTAAGGGAAAAAAAGAGGAAAAAAATTGAAATTTCGCTAAAATTATTCGTTTTTCTTGCTTTTTTCGGTCAAATCTCGATAAAATAAGGAAAATTAAGGGAAAAAAAGAGGATAAAAATTGATATTTCTATAAAATTATTCGTTTTTCTTGCTTTTTTCGGTCAAATCGTCTTAAATGAAGAGAATGAAGGAAAAAAGAGGAAAAAAATTGATATTTCCTTAAAATTATTCGTTTTTCTTGCTGTTTTCGGTCATATCTCGATAAAATAAGGAATATTAAGGGAAAAAAAGAGGAAAAAAATTGAAATTTTGCTAAAATTATTCGTTTTTCTTGCTCTTTTCGGTCAAATCTCGATAAAATAAGGAAAATTAAGGGAAAAAAAGAGGAAAAAAATTGAAATTTCGCTAAAATGATTCGTTTTTCTTGCTTTTATCGGTCAAATCTCGATAAAATAAGGAAAATTAAGAGAAAAAAAGAGGAAAAAAATTGAAATTTCGCTAAAATTATTCGTTTTTCTTGCTGTTTTCGGTGAAATCTCGATAAAATAAGGAACATAAGGGAAAAAAAGAGGAAAAAAATTGAAATTTCGCTAAAATTATTCGTTTTTCTTGCTTTTTTCGGTCAAATCTCGATAAAATAAGGAAAATTAAGGGAAAAAAAGAGGATAAAAATTGAAATTTCGCTAAAATTATTCGTTTTTCTTCAATTTTTCGGTCAAATCTCGATAAAATAAGGAAAATTAAGGGAAAAAAAGAGGAAAAACTCGAAATTTCGCTAAAATTATTCGTTTTTCTTGCTTTTTTCGGTCAAATCTAAATAAAATAAGGCAAATTAAGGGAAAAAAAGAGGAAAAAATTGAAATTTCGCTAAAATTATTCGTTTTTCTTGCTATTTTCGGTCAAATCTCGATAAAATAAGGAATATTAAGGGAAAAAAAGAGGATAAAAATTGATATTTCGATAAAATTATTCGTTTTTCTTGCTTTTTTCGGTCAAATCTCGTTAAATGAGGAGAATGAAGGAAAAAAAGAGGAAAAAATTTGAAATTTCGCTAAAATTATTCGTTTTTCTTGCTTTTTTCGGTCAAATCTCGATAAAATAAGGAAAATAAAGGGAAAAAAGTGGAAAAAAAATTGAAATTTCGCTAAAATTATTCGTTTTTCTTGCTTTATTCGGTCAAATCTAAATAAAATTAGGCAAATTAAGGGAAAAAAAGAGGAAAAAAATTGAAATTTCGCTAAAATTATTCGTTTTTCTTGCTTTTTTCCGTCAAATCTCGATAAAATAAGGAAAATTAAGGGAAAAAAGAGGAAAAAAAATTGAAATTTCGCTAAAATTATTCGTTTTTCTTGCTTTTTTCGGTCAAATCTCGATAAAATAAGGAAAATTAAGGGAAAAAAAGATGAAAAAAATGGAAATTTCGCAAAAATTATTCGTTTTTCTTGCTTTTTTCGGTTAAATCTCGATAAAATAAGGTAAAATAAGGGAAAATAGGAGGAAAAAAATTGAAATTTCGCTAAAATTATTCGTTTTTCTTGCTTTTTTCGGTCAAATCTCGATAAAATAATCAAAATTAAGGGAAAAAAAGATGAAAAAAATTGAAATTTCGCTAAAATTACTGATTTTTCTTGCTTTTTTCGGTCAAATCTCCATAAAATAAGGAAAATTAAGGGAAAAAAAGAGGAAAAAAATTGAAATTTCGCTAAAATTATCGTTTTTCTTGCTTTTTTCGGTCAAATCTCGATAAAATAAGGAAAATTAAGGGAAAAAAAGAGGATAAAAATTGATATTTCGATAAAATTATTCGTTTTTCTTGCTTTTTTCGGTCAAATCTCGAAAAAATAAGGAAAATTAAGGGAAAAAAAGAGGAAAAAAATTGAAATTTCGCTAAAATTATTCGTTTTTCTTGCTTTTTTCGGTGAAATCTCGATAAAATAAGGAAAATTAAGGGAAAAAAAGAGGAAAAAAATGGAAATTTCGCTAAAATTATTCGTTTTTCTTGCTTTTTTCGGTCAAATCTCGATAAAATAAGGAAAATTAAGGGAAAAAAAGAGGAAAAAATTGAAATTTCGCAAAAATTATTCGTTTTTCTTGCTTTTTTCGGTCAAATCTCGATAAAATAAGAAAAATTAAGGGAAAAAAAGAGGAAAAAAATTGAAATTTCGCTAAAATTATTCGTTTTTCTTGCTTTTTTCGGTCAAATCTTGATAAAATAAATAAAATAAAGGGAAAAAAAGAGGAAAAAAATTGAAATATCGCTAAAATTATTCGTTTTTCTTGCTTTTTTCGGTCAGATCTCGATAAAATAAGGAAAATTAAGGGAAAAAAAGAGGAAAAAAATTGAAATTTCGCTAAAATTATTCGTTTTTCTTGCTTTTTTCGGTCAAATCTCGATAAAATAAGGAAAATTAAGGGAAAAAAAGAGGATAAAAATTGATATTTCTATAAAATTATTCGTTTTTCTTGCTTTTTTCGGTCAAATCGTCTTAAATGAAGAGAATGAAGGAAAAAAGAGGAAAAAAATTGATATTTCCTTAAAATTATTCGTTTTTCTTGCTGTTTTCGGTCATATCTCGATAAAATAAGGAATATTAAGGGAAAAAAAGAGGAAAAAAATTGAAATTTTGCTAAAATTATTCGTTTTTCTTGCTCTTTTCGGTCAAATCTCGATAAAATAAGGAAAATTAAGGGAAAAAAAGAGGAAAAAAATTGAAATTTCGCTAAAATGATTCGTTTTTCTTGCTTTTTTCGGTCAAATCTCGATAAAATAAGGAAAATTAGGGGAAAAAAAGAGGATAAAAATTGATATTTTGCTAAAATTATTCGTATTTCTTGCTTTTTTCGGTCTAATCTCGTTAAATGAGGAGAATGAAGGAAAAAAAGTGGAAAAAAATTGAAATTTCGCTAAAATTATTCGTTTTTCTTGCTTTTTTCGGTCAAATCTCGAAAAAATAAGGAAAATTAAGGGCAAAAAAGAGGAAAGAAATTGAAATTTGCGTCAATTATTCGTTTTTCTTGCTTTCTTCCAAATCAAATCTCGATAAAATAAGGAAAATTAAGGGAAAAAAAGAGGATAAAAATTAAAATTTCGCTAAAATTATTCGTTTTTCTTGCTTTTTTCGGTCGAATCTCGATAAAATGAGGAAAATTAAGGAAAGAAAAGAGGATAAAAATTGAAATGTCGCTAAAATTATTCGTTTTTCTTGCTTTTTTCGGTCAAATCTCGATAAAATAAGGAAAATTAAGGGAAAAAAGAGGAAAAAAATAGAAATTTGCGTAAATAATTCGTTTTTCTTGCTTTCTTCGGTCAAATCTCGATAAAATAATGAAAATTAAGGGAAAAAAAGAGGAAAAAATTGAAATTTCGCTAAAATTATTCGTTTTTCTTGCTTTTTTCGGTCAAATCTTGATAAAATAAATAAAATAAAGGGAAAAAAAGAGGAAAAAAATTGAAATATCGCTAAAATTATTCGTTTTTCTTGCTTTTTTCGGTCAAATCTCGATAAAATAAGGAAAATTAAGGGAAAAAAAGAGGAAAAAAATTGAAATTTCGCTAAAATTATTCGTTTTTCTTGCTTTTTTCGGTCAAATCTCGATAAAATAAGGAAAATTAAGGGAAAAAAAGAGGATGAAAATTGATATTTCGATAAAATTATTCGTTTTTCTTGCTTTTTTCGGTCAAATCGTCTTAAATGAAGAGAATGAAGGAAAAAAGAGGAAAAAAATTGATATTTCCTTAAAATTATTCGTTTTTCTTGCTGTTTTCGGTCATATCTCGATAAAATAAGGAAAATTAAGGGAAAAAAAGAGGAAAAAAATTGAAATTTTGCTAAAATTATTCGTTTTTCTTGCTCTTTTCGGTCAAATCTCGATAAAATAAGGAAAATTAAGGGAAAAAAGAGGAAAAAAATAGAAATTTGCGTAAATTATTCGTTTTTCTTGCTTTCTTCGGTCAAATCTCGATAAAATAATGAAAATTAAGGGAAAAAAAGAGGAAAAAATTGAAATTTCGCTAAAATTATTCGTTTTTCTTGCTTTTTTCGGTCAAATCTCGATAAAATAAGAAAAATTAAGGGAAAAAAGAGGAAAAAAATTGAAATTTCGCTAAAATTATTCGTTTTTCTTGCTTTTTTCGGTCAAATCTTGATAAAATAAATAAAATAAAGGGAAAAAAAGAGGAAAAAAATTGAAATATCGCTAAAATTATTCGTTTTTCTTGCTTTTTTCGGTCAAATCTCGATAAAATAAGGAAAATTAAGGGAAAAAAAGAGGAAAAAAATTGAAATTTCGCTAAAATTATTCGTTTTTCTTGCTTTTTTCGGTCAAATCTCGATAAAATAAGGAAAATTAAGGGAAAAAAAGAGGATGAAAATTGATATTTCGATAAAATTATTCGTTTTTCTTGCTTTTTTCGGTCAAATCGTCTTAAATGAAGAGAATGAAGGAAAAAAGAGGAAAAAAATTGATATTTCCTTAAAATTATTCGTTTTTCTTGCTGTTTTCGGTCATATCTCGATAAAATAAGGAAAATTAAGGGAAAAAAAGAGGAAAAAAATTGAAATTTTGCTAAAATTATTCGTTTTTCTTGCTTTTTTCGGTCAAATCTCGATAAAATAAGGAATATTAAGGGAAAAAAGAGGATAAAAATTGATATTTTGCTAAAATTATTCGTATTTCTTGCTTTTTTCGGTCTAATCTCGTTAAATGAGGAGAATGAAGGAAAAAAAGTGGAAAAAAATTGAAATTTCGCTAAAATTATTCGTTTTTCTTGCTTTTTTCGGTCAAATCTCGAAAAAATAAGGAAAATTAAGGGCAAAAAAGAGGAAAAAAATTGAAATTTGCGTCAATTATTCGTTTTTCTTGCTTTCTTCGGTCAAATCTCGATAAAATAAGGAAAATTAAGGGAAAAAAAGAGGAAAAAAATTGAAATTTCGATAAAATTATTAGTTTTTCTTGCTTTTTTCGGTCAAATCTCGATAAAATAAGGAAAATTAAGGGAAAAAATGAGGATAAAAATTAAAATTTCGCTAAAATTATTCGTTTTTCTTGCTTTTTTCGGTCGAATCTCAATAAAATAAGAAAAATTAAGGGAAGAAAAGAGGATAAAATTTGAAATGTCATTAAAATTATTCGTTTTTCTTGCTTTTTACGGTCAAATCTCGATAAAATAAGGAAAATTAAGGGAAAACAAGAGGATAAAAATTGATATTTCGATAAAATTATTAGTTTTTCTTGCTTTTTTTGGTCAAATCTCGTTAAATTAGGAGAATGAAGGAAAAAAAGAGGAAAAAAATTGAAATTTCGCTAAAATTATTCGTTTTTCTTACTTTTTTCGGTCAAATCCCGATAAAATAAGGAAAATTAATGGAAAAAAAGTAAAAAAATTGAAATTTCGCTAAAACTATTCGTTTTTCTTGCTTTTTTCGGTCAAATCTCGATAAAATAAGGAAAATTAAGGGAGAAAATGGGAAAAAAATTGAAATTTCGCCAAAATTATTCGTTTTTCTTGCTCTTTTAGGTCAAATCTCGATAAAATAAGGAAAATTAAGGGAAAAAAAGGGTGAAAAAATTGAAATTTCGCTAAAATGATTCGTTTTTCTTGCTTTTTTCGGTCAAATCTCGATAAAATAAGGAAAACCAAGGGAAAAAAGATGATAAAAATTGATATTTCGCTAAAGTTATTCGTTTTTCTTGCTTTTATCGGTCAAATCTCGATAAAATAAGGAAGATTAAGGGAAAAAAGAGGAAAAAAATTGAAATTTCGCTAAAATTATTCGTTTTTCTTGCTTTTTTCGGTAAAATCTCGATAAAATAAGGAAAATTAAGGGAAAAAAAGAGGATAAAAATTGATATTTCGATAAAATTATTCGTTTTTCTTGCTTTTTTCGGTCAAATCTTCTTAAATGAGGAGAATGAAGGAAAAAAAGAGGAAAAAAATTGATATTTCCTTAAAATTATTCGTTTTTCTTGCTGTTTTCGGTCATATCTCGATAAAATAAGGAAAATTAAGGGAAAAAAGAGGAAAAAAATTGAAATTTTGCTAAAATTATTCGTTTTTCTTGCTCTTTTAGGTCAAATCTCGATAAAATAAGGAAAATTAAGGGAAAAAAAGAGGATAAAAATTGATATTTCGCTAAAATTATTCGTTTTTCTTGCTGTTTTCGGTCAAATCTCGTTAAAATAAGGAAAATTAAGGGAAAAAAAGAGGAAAAAAATTGAAATTTCGCTAAAATTATTCGTTTTTCTTGCTCTTTTCGGTCAAATCTCGATAAAATAAGGAAAATTAAGGGAAGAAAAGAGGATATAAATTGAAATGTCGCTAAAATTATTCGTTTTTCTTGCTTTTTTCGGTCAAATCTCGATAAAATAAGGAAAATTAAAAGAAAAAAAGAGGAAAAAATTGAATTTTTGCTAAAATTATTCGTTTTTCTTGCTTTTTTCGGTCAAATCTCGATAAAATAAGGAAAATTAAGGGAAAAAAAGAGGAAAAAAATTGAAATTTCGCTAAAATTATTCGTTTTTCTTGCTTTTTTCGGTCAAATCTCGATAAAATAAATAAAATTAAGGGAAAAAAAGAGGAAAAAAATAGAAATTTCGCTAAAATTATTCGTTTTTCTTGCTTTCTTCGGTCAAATCTCGATAAAATAAGGAAAATTAAAAGAAAAAAAGAGGAAAAAATTGAATTTTTGCTAAAATTATTCGTTTTTCTTGCTTTTTTCGGTCAAATCTCGATAAAATAAGGAAAATTAAGGGAAAAAAAGAGGAAAAAAATTGAAATTTCGCTAAAATTAATCGTTTTTCTTGCTTTTTTCGGTCAAATCTCGATAAAATAAATAAAATTAAGGGAAAAAAAGAGGAAAAAAATAGAAATTTCGCTAAAATTATTCGTTTTTCTTGCTTTTTTCGGTCAAATCTCGATAAAATAAGGAAAATTAAGGGAAAAAAAGAGGAAAAAAATTGAAATTTCGCTAAAATTATTCGTTTTTCTTGCTTTTTTCGGTCAAATCTCGATAAAATAAGGAAAATTAAGGGAAAAAAAGAGGATAAAAATTGATATTTCGATAAAATTATGCGTTTTTCTTGCTTTTTTCGGTCAAATCTTCTTAAATGAAGAGAATGAAGGAAAAAAAGAGGAAAAAAATTGATATTTCCTTAAGATTATTCGTTTTTCTTGCTGTTTTCGGTCATATCTCGATAAAATAAGGAAAATTAAGGGAAAAAAAGAGGAAAAAAAATAAAATTTTGCTAAAATTATTCGTTTTTCTTGCTCTTTTCGGTCAAATCTCGCTAAAATAAGGAAAATTAAGGGAAAAAAAGAGGATAAAAATTGATATTTCGCTAAAATTATTAGTTTTTCTTGCTTTTTTTGGTCAAATCTCGTTAAATTAGGAGAATGAAGGAAAAAAAGAGGAAAAAAATTGAAATTTCGCTAAAATTATTCGTTTTTCTTACTTTTTTCGGTCAAATCCCGATAAAATAAGGAAAATTAAGGGAAAAAAAGGGGGAAAAAATTGAAATTTCGCTAAAATGATTCGTTTTTCTTGCTTTTTTCGGTCAAATCTCGATAAAATAAGGAAAATTAAGGGAAAAAAAGAGGATAAAAATTGATATTTCGCTAAAATTATTCGTTTTTCTTGCTTTTTTCGGTCAAATCTCGATAAAATAAGGAAAACCAAGGGAAAAAAGATGATAAAAATTGATATTTCGCTAAAGTTATTCGTTTTTCTTGCTTTCTTCGGTCAAATCTCGATAAAATAAGGAAAATTAAGGGAAAAAAAGAGGAAAAAATTGAAATTTTGCTAAAATTATTCGTTTTTCTTGCTTTTTTCGGTCAAATCTCGATAAAATAAGGAAAATTAAGGGAAAAAAAGAGGAAAAAAATTGAAATTTCGCTAAAATTAATCGTTTTTCTTGCTTTTTTCGGTCAAATCTCGATAAAATAAATAAAATTAAGGGTAAAAAAGAGGAAAAAAATAGAAATTTCGCTAAAATTATTCGTTTTTCTTGCTTTTTTCGGTCAAATCTCGATAAAATAAGGAAAATTAAGGGAAAAAAAGAGGAAAAAAATTGAAATTTCGCTAAAATTATTCGTTTTTCTTGCTTTTTTCGGTCAAATCTCGATAAAATAAGGAAAATTAAGGGAAAAAAAGAGGATAAAAATTGATATTTCGATAAAATTATGCGTTTTTCTTGCTTTTTTCGGTCAAATCTTCTTAAATGAAGAGAATGAAGGAAAAAAAGAGGAAAAAAATTGATATTTCCTTAAGATTATTCGTTTTTCTTGCTGTTTTCGGTCATATCTCGATAAAATAAGGAAAATTAAGGGAAAAAAAGAGGAAAAAAAATGAAATTTTGCTAAAATTATTCGTTTTTCTTGCTCTTTTCGGTCAAATCTCGATAACATAAGGAAAATTAAGGGAAAAAAAGAGGAAAAAAATTGAAATTTCGCTAAAATGATTCGTTCTTCTTGCTTTTTTCGTCAAATCTCGATAAAATAAGGAAAATTAAGGGAAAAAAAGAGTATAAAAATTGATATTTCGCTAAAATTATTCGTTTTTCTTGCTTTTTTCGGTCAAATCTTGATAAAATAAGGAAAATTAAGGGAAAAAAAGAGGATAAAAATTGATATTTCGCTAATATTATTCGTTTTTCTTGCTTATTTCGGTCAAATCTCGATAAAATAAGGAATATCAAGACAAAAAAGAGGATAAAAATTGATATTTTGCTAAAATTATTCGTATTTCTTGCTTTTTTCGGTCTAATCTCGTTAAATGAGGAGAATGAAGGAAAAAAAGTGGAAAAAAATTGAAATTTCGCTAAAATTGTTTGTTTTTCTTGCTTTTTTCGGTCAAATCTCGAAAAAATAAGGAAAATTAAGGGAAAAAAAGAGGAAAAAAATTGAAATTTGCGTCAATTATTCGTTTTTCTTGCTTTCTTCGGTCAAATCTCGATAAAATAAGGAAAATTAATGGAAAAAAAGAGGAAAAAAATTGAAATTTCGATAAAATTATTAGTTTTTCTTGCTTTTTTCGGTCAAATCCCGATAAAATAAGGAAAATTAAGGGAAAAAAAGAGGATAAAAATTAAAATTTCGCTAAAATTATTCGTTTTTCTTGCTTTTTTCGGTCGAATCTCAATAAAATAAGGAAAATTAAGGGAAGAAAAGAGGATAAATTTGAAATGTCGCTAAAATTATTCGTTTTTCTTGCTTTTTTCGGTCAAATCTCGATAAAATAAGGAAAATTAAGGGAAAACAAGAGGATAAAAATTGATATTTCGATAAAATTATTAGTTTCTCTTTTTTTTTTCGGTCAAATCTCGATAAAATAAGGAAAATTAAGGGAAAAGAAGAGGATAAAAATTGATATTTCGCTAAAATTATTCGTTTTTCTTGCTTTTTTCGGTCAAATCTCTATAAAATAAGGAAAACCAAGGGAAAAAAGATGAAAAAATTGATATTTCGCTAAAGTTATTCGTTTATTTCGCTTTTATCGGTCAAATCTCGATAAAATAAGAAAAATTAAGGGAAAAAAAGAGGAAAAAAATTGAAATTTCGCTAAAATTATTCGTTTTTCTTGCTTTTTTCGGTAAAATCTCGATAAAATAAGGAAAATTAAGGGATAAAAAGAGGATAAAAATTGATATTTCGATAAAATTATTCGTTTTTCTTGCTTTTTTCGGTCAAATCTTCTTAAATGAGGAGAATGAAGGAAAAAAAAAGGAAAAAATTGATATTTCCTTAAAATTATTCGTTTTTCTTGCTGTTTTCGGTCATATCTCGATAAAATTAAGGGAAAAAAAGAGGAAAAAAATTGAAATTTCGCTAAAATGATTCGTTTTTCTTGCTTTTTTCGGTCAAATCTCGATAAAATAAGGAAAATTAAAGGAAAAAAAGAGGATAAAAATTGATATTTCGCTAAAATTATTCGTTTTTCTTGCTTTTTTCGGTCAAATCTTGATAAAATAAGGAAAATTAAGGGAAAAAAAGAGGAAAAAAAATGAAATTTCGCTAAAATTATTCGTTTTTCTTGCTTTTTTCGGTCTAATCTCGATAAAATAAGGAAAATCAAGGGAAAAAAGAGGATAAAAATTGATATATTGCTAAAATTATTCGTATTTCTTGCTTTTTTCGGTCTAAACTCGTTAAATGAGGAGAATGAAGGAAAAAAAGGGGAAAAAAATTGAAATTTCGCTAAAATTATTCGTTTTATTTGCTTTTTTCGGTCAAATCTCGAAAAAATAAGGAAAATTAGGGGAAAAAAAGAGGAAAAAAATAGACATTTGCGTAAATTATTCGTTTTTCTTGCTTTCTTCGGTCAAATCTCGATAAAATAAGGAAAATTAAGGGAAAAAAAGAGGAAAAAAATTGGTATTTCGATAAAATTATTCGTTTTTCTTGCTTTTTTCGGTCAAATCTCGATAAAATAAGGAAAATCAAGGGAAAAAAGAGGATAAAAATTGATATTTTGCTAAAATTATTCGTATTTCTTGCTTTTTTCGGTCTAAACTCGTTAAATGAGGAGAATGAAGGAAAAAAATGCGAAAAAATTGAAATTTCGCTAAAATTATTCGTTTTATTTGCTTTTTTCGGTTAAATCTCGAAAAAATAAGGAAAATTAAGGGAAAAAAAGAGGAAAAAAATAGAAATTTGCGTAAATTATTCGTTTTTCTTGCTTTCTTCGTTCAAATCTCGATAAAATAAGGAAAATTAAGGGAAAAAAAGAGGATAAAAATTGGTATTTCGATAAAATTATTCGTTTTTCTTGCTTTTTTCGGTCAAATCTCGATTAAATAAGGAAAATTAAGGGAAAAAAGACGAAAAAAATTGAAATTTCGCTAAAATTATTCGTTTTTCATGCTTTTATCGGTCAAATCTCTATAAAATAAGGAAAATTAAGGGAAAAACAGAGGAAAAAAATTGAAATTTAGCGAAAATTATTCGTTTTTCTTGCTTTTTTCGGTCAAATCTCGATAAAATAAGGAAAATTAAGGGAAAAAAAGAGGAAAAAAATTGAAATTTCGCTAAAATTATTCGTTTTTCTTGCTGTTTTCGGTGAAATCTCGATAAAATAAGGAAAATTAAGGGAAAAAAAGAGGAAAAAAATTGAAATTTCGCTAAAATTATTCGTATTTCTTGCTTTTTTCGGTCAAATCTCGATAATATAAGGAAAATTAAGGGAAAAAAAGTGGAAAAAAATTGAAATTTCGCTAAAATTATTCGTTTTTTTTGCTTTTTTCGGTCAAATCTCGAAAAAATAAGGATAATTAAGGGAAAAAAGATGAAAAAAATTGAAATTTCGCTAAAATTATTCGTTTTTCTTGCTTTTTTCGGTCAAATCTCGATAAAATAAGGAAAATTAAGGGAAAAAAAGAGGATAAAAATTGATATTTCGATAAAATTATTCGTTTTTCTTGCTTTTTTCGGTCAAATCTTCTTAAATGAGGAGAATGAAGGAAAAAAAGAGGAAAAAAATTGATATTTCGCTAAAATTATTCGTTTTTCTTGCTTTTTTCGGTCAAATCTCGATAAAATAAGGAAAATTAAGGGAAAAAAAGAGGAAAAAAATTGAAATTTTGCTAAAATTATTCGTTTTTCTTGATCTTTTCGGTCAAATCTCGATTAAATAAGGAAAATTAAGGGAAAAAAAGAGGAAAAAAATTGAAATTTCGCTAAAATGATTCGTTTTTCTTGCTTTTTTCGGCCAATCTCGATAAAATAAGGAAAATTAAGGGAAAAAAGAGTTTAAAAATTAATATTTTGCTAAAATTATTCGTATTTCTTGCTTTTTTCGGTCTAATCTCGTTAAATGAGGAGAATGAAGGAAAAAAAGTGGAAAAAAATTGAAATTTCGCTAAAATTATTCGTTTTTCTTGCTTTTTTCGGTCAAATCTCGAAAAAATAAGGAAAATTAAGGGAAAAAAAGAGGAAAAAAATTGAAATTTGCGTCAATTATTCGTTTTTCTTGCTTTCTTCGGTCGAATCTCGATAAAATAAGGAAAATTAAGGGAAAAAAAGAGGAAAAAAATTGAAATTTCGATAAAATTATTAGTTTTCTTGCTTTTTTCGTTCAAATCTCGATAAAATAAGGAAAATTAAGGGAAAAAAAGAGGTTAAAAATTAAAATTTCGCTAAAATTATTCGTTTTTGTTTCTTTTTTCGGTAGAATCTCAATAAAATAAGGAAAATTAAGGGAAGAAAAGAGGATAAAATTTGAAATGTCGCTAAAATTATTCGTTTTTCTTGCTTTTTTCGGTCAAATCTCGATAAAATAAGGAAAACTAAGGGAAAACAAGAGGTAAAAATTGATATTTCGATAAAATTATTAGTTTTTCTTGCTTTTTCGGTCAAATCTCGTTAAATTAGGAGAATGAAGGAAAAAAAGAGGAAAAAAATTGAAATTTCGCTAAAATTATTCGTTTTTCTTGCTTTTTTCGGTCAAATCCCGATAAAATAAGGAAAATTAATGGAAAAAAAAGGAAAAAAGTTGAAATTTCGCTAAAATTATTCGTTTTTCTTGCTTTTTTCGGTCAAATCTCGATAAAATAAGGAAAATTAAGGTAGAAAATGGGAAAAAAATTGAAATTTCGCTAAAATTATTCGTTTTTCTTGCTCTTTTCGGTCAAATCTCGATAAAATAAGGAAAATTAAGGGAAAAAAAAGGGGGAAAAAATTGAAATTTCGCTAAAATGATTCGTTTTTCTTGCTTTTTTCGGTCAAATCTCGATAAAATAAGGAAAATTAAGGGAAAAAAAGAGGATAAAAATTGATATTTCGCTAAAATTATTCGTTTTTCTTGCTTTTTTCGGTCAAATCTCGATAAAATAAGGAAAACCAAGGGAAAAAAGATGATAAAATTGATATTTCGCTAAAGTAATTCGTTTTTCTTGCTTTTATCGGTCAAATCTCGATAAAATAAGGAAAATTAAGGGAAAAAAAGAGGAAAAAAATTGAAATTTCGCTAAAATTATTCGTTGTTCTTGCTTTTTTGGTAAAATCTCGATAAAATAAGGAAAATTAAGGGAAAAAAAGAGGATAAAAATTGATATTTCGATAAAATTATTCGTTTTTCTTGCTTTTTTCGGTCAAATCTCGTTAAATGAGGTGAATGAAGGAAAAAAAGAGGAAAAAATTTGAAATTTCGCTAAAATTATTCGTTTTTCTTTCTTTTTTCGGTCAAATCTCGATAAAATAAGGAAAATTAAGGGAAAAAAGAGGATAAATATTGATATTTCACTAAAATTATTCGTTTTTCTTGCTTTTCCCGGTCAAATCTCGATAAAATAAGGAAAATTAAGGGAAAAAAAGAGGAAAAAAATTGAAATTTCGCTAAAATTATTCGTTTTTCTTGCTTTTTTCCGTCAAATTTCGATAAAATAAGGAAAATTAAGGGAAAAAAGAGGAAAAAAAATTGAAATTTCGCTAAAATTATTCGTTTTTCTTGTTTTTTCGGTCAATTCTCGATAAAATAAGGAAAATTAAGGGAAAAAAAGAGGAAAAAAATTGAAATTTCGCTAAAATTATTCGTTTTTCTTTTTTTTTCGGTCAAATCTCGATAAAATAAGGAAAATTAAGGGAAAAAAAGAGGAAAAAAATTGAAATTTCGCTAAAATTATTCGTTTTTCTTGCTTTTTTCGGTCAAATCTCGATAAAATAAGGAAAATTAAGGGAAAAAAAGAGGAAAAAAATTGAAATTTCGCTAAAATTATTCGTTTTTCTTGCTTTTTTCGGTCAAATCTCGATAAAATAAGGAAAGTTAAGGGTAAAAAAGAGGAAAAAAATTGAAATTTCGCTAAAATTATTCGTTTTTCTTGCTTTTTTCGGTCAAATCTCGATAAAATAAGGAAAATTAAGGGAAAAAAAGAGGAAAAAAATTGAAATTCGCAAAAATTATTAGTTTTTCTTGCTTTTTTCGGTCAAATCTCGATAAAATAAGGAAAATTAAGGAATAAAAGAGGATAAAAATTAAAATTTCGCTAAAATTATTCGTTTTTCTTGCTTTTTTCGGTCAAATCTTGATAAAATTAGGAAAATTAAGGGAAAAAAAGAGGAAAAAAATTTAAATTTCGCTAAAATTATTCGTTTTTCTTGCTTTTTTCGGTCAATTCTCGATAAAATAAGGAAAATTAAGGGGAAAAAAGAGGAAAAAAATTGAAATTTCGCTAAAATTAATCGTTTTTCTTTTTTTTTCGGTCAAATCTCGATGAAATAAGGAAAATTAAGGGAAAAAAAGAGGAAAAAAATTGAAATTTCGCTAAAATTATTCGTTTTTCTTGCTTTTTTCGGTCAAATCTTCTTAAATGAGGAGAATGAAGGAAAAAAAGAGGAAAAAAATTGAAATTTAGCGAAAATTATTCGTTTTTCTTGCTTTCTTCGTTCAAATCTCGATAAAATAAGGAAAATTAAGGGAAAAAAAGAGGATAAAAATTGGTATTTCGATAAAATTATTCGTTTTTCTTGCTTTTTTCGGTCAAATCTCGATTAAATAAGGAAAATTAAGGGAAAAAAGAGGAAAAAAATTGAAATTTCGCTAAAATTATTCGTTTTTCATGCTTTTTTCGGTCAAATCTCGATAAAATAAGGAAAATTAAGGGAAAAACAGAGGAAAAAAATTGAAATTTAGCGAAAATTATTCGTTTTTCTTGCTTTTTTCGGTCAAATCTCGATAAAATAAGGAAAATTAAGGGAAAAAAAGAGGAAAAAAATTGAAATTTCGCTAAAATTATTCGTTTTTCTTGCTGTTTTCGGTGAAATCTCGATAAAATAAGGAAAATTAAGGGAAAAAAAGAGGAAAAAAATTGAAATTTCGCTAAAATTATTCGTATTTCTTGCTTTTTTCGGTCAAATCTCGATAAAATAAGGAAAATTAAGGGAAAAAAAGTGGAAAAAAATTGAAATTTCGCTAAAATTATTCGTTTTTTTTGCTTTTTTCGGTCAAATCTCGAAAAAATAAGGATAATTAAGGGAAAAAAGACGAAAAAAATTGAAATTTCGCTAAAATTATTCGTTTTTCTTGCTTTTTTCGGTCAAATCTCGATAAAATAAGGAAAATTAAGGGAAAAAAAGAGGATAAAAATTGATATTTCGATAAAATTATTCGTTTTTCTTGCTTTTTTCGGTCAAATCTTCTTAAATGAGGAGAATGAAGGAAAAAAAGAGGAAAAAAATTGATATTTCGCTAAAATTATTCGTTTTTCTTGCTTTTTTCGGTCAAATCTCGATAAAATAAGGAAAATTAAGGGAAAAAAAGAGGAAAAAAATTGAAATTTTGCTAAAATTATTCGTTTTTCTTGATCTTTTCGGTCAAATCTCGATTAAATAAGGAAAATTAAGGGAAAAAAAGAGGAAAAAAATTGAAATTTCGCTAAAATGATTCGTTTTTCTTGCTTTTTTCGGCCAATCTCGATAAAATAAGGAAAATTAAGGGAAAAAAGAGTTTAAAAATTAATATTTTGCTAAAATTATTCGTATTTCTTGCTTTTTTCGGTCTAATCTCGTTAAATGAGGAGAATGAAGGAATAAAAGTGGAAAAAAATTGAAATTTCGCTAAAATTATTCGTTTTTCTTGCTTTTTTCGGTCAAATCTCGAAAAAATAAGGAAAATTAAGGGAAAAAAAGAGGAAAAAAATTGAAATTTGCGTCAATTATTCGTTTTTCTTGCTTTCTTCGGTCGAATCTCGATGAAATAAGGAAAATTAAGGGAAAAAAAGAGGAAAAAAATTGAAATTTCGATAAAATTATTAGTTTTTCTTGCTTTTTTCGTTCAAATCTCGATAAAATAAGGAAAATTAAGGGAAAAAAAGAGGTTAAAAATTAAAATTTCGCTAAAATTATTCGTTTTTGTTTCTTTTTTCGGTAGAATCTCAATAAAATAAGGAAAATTAAGGGAAGAAAAGAGGATAAAATTTGAAATGTCGCTAAAATTATTCGTTTTTCTTGCTTTTTTCGGTCAAATCTCGATAAAATAAGGAAAACTAAGGGAAAACAAGAGGTAAAAATTGATATTTCGATAAAATTATTAGTTTTTCTTGCTTTTTCGGTCAAATCTCGTTAAATTAGGAGAATGAAGGAAAAAAAGAGGAAAAAAATTGAAATTTCGCTAAAATTATTCGTTTTTCTTGCTTTTTTCGGTCAAATCCCGATAAAATAAGGAAAATTAATGGAAAAAAAAGGAAAAAAGTTGAAATTTCGCTAAAATTATTCGTTTTTCTTGCTTTTTTCGGTCAAATCTCGATAAAATAAGGAAAATTAAGGTAGAAAATGGGAAAAAAATTGAAATTTCGCTAAAATTATTCGTTTTTCTTGCTCTTTTCGGTCAAATCTCGATAAAATAAGGAAAATTAAGGGAAAAAAAAGGGGGAAAAAATTGAAATTTCGCTAAAATGATTCGTTTTTCTTGCTTTTTTCGGTCAAATCTCGATAAAATAAGGAAAATTAAGGGAAAAAAAGAGGATAAAAAATGATATTTCGCTAAAATTATTCGTTTTTCTTGCTTTTTTCGGTCAAATCTCGATAAAATAAGGAAAACCAAGGGAAAAAAGATGATAAAATTGATATTTCGCTAAAGTAATTCGTTTTTCTTGCTTTTATCGGTCAAATCTCGATAAAATAAGGAAAATTAAGGGAAAAAAAGAGGAAAAAAATTGAAATTTCGCTAAAATTATTCGTTGTTCTTGCTTTTTTCGGTAAAATCTCGATAAAATAAGGAAAATTAAGGGAAAAAAAGAGGATAAAAATTGATATTTCGATAAAATTATTCGTTTTTCTTGCTTTTTTCGGTCAAATCTCGTTAAATGAGGTGAATGAAGGAAAAAAAGAGGAAAAAATTTGAAATTTCGCTAAAATTATTCGTTTTTCTTGCTTTTTTCGGTCAAATCTCGATAAAATAAGGAAAATAAAGGGAAAAAAGAGGAAAAAAATTGAAATTTCGCAAAAATTATTCGTTTTTCTTTCTTTTTTCGGTCAAATCTCGATAAAATAAGGAAAATTAAGGGAAAAAAGAGGATAAATATTGATATTTCACTAAAATTATTCGTTTTTCTTGCTTTTCCCGGTCAAATCTCGATAAAATAAGGAAAATTAAGGGAAAAAAAGAGGAAAAAAATTGAAATTTCGCTAAAATTATTCGTTTTTCTTGCTTTTTTCCGTCAAATTTCGATAAAATAAGGAAAATTAAGGGAAAAAAGAGGAAAAAAAATTGAAATTTCGCTAAAATTATTCGTTTTTCTTGTTTTTTCGGTCAATTCTCGATAAAATAAGGAAAATTAAGGGAAAAAAAGAGGAAAAAAATTGAAATTTCGCTAAAATTATTCGTTTTTCTTTTTTTTTCGGTCAAATCTCGATAAAATAAGGAAAATTAAGGGAAAAAAAGAGGAAAAAAATTGAAATTTCGCTAAAATTATTCGTTTTTCTTGCTTTTTTCGGTCAAATCTCGATAAAATAAGGAAAATTAAGGGAAAAAAAGAGGAAAAAAATTGAAATTTCGCTAAAATTATTCGTTTTTCTTGCTTTTTTCGGTCAAATCTCGATAAAATAAGGAAAGTTAAGGGTAAAAAAGAGGAAAAAAATTGAAATTTCGCTAAAATTATTCGTTTTTCTTGCTTTTTTCGGTCAAATCTCGATAAAATAAGGAAAATTAAGGGAAAAAAAGAGGAAAAAAATTGAAATTCGCAAAAATTATTAGTTTTTCTTGCTTTTTTCGGTCAAATCTCGATAAAATAAGGAAAATTAAGGAATAAAAGAGGATAAAAATTAAAATTTCGCTAAAATTATTCGTTTTTCTTGCTTGTTTCGGTCAAATCTTGATAAAATTAGGAAAATTAAGGGAAAAAAAGAGGAAAAAAATTTAAATTTCGCTAAAATTATTCGTTTTTCTTGCTTTTTTCGGTCAATTCTCGATAAAATAAGGAAAATTAAGGGGAAAAAAGAGGAAAAAAATTGAAATTTCGCTAAAATTAATCGTTTTTCTTTTTTTTTCGGTCAAATCTCGATGAAATAAGGAAAATTAAGGGAAAAAAAGAGGAAAAAAATTGAAATTTCGCTAAAATTATTCGTTTTTCTTGCTTTTTTCGGTCAAATCTCGATAAAATAAGGAAAATTAAGGGAAAAAAAGAGGAAAAAAATTGAAATTTCGCTAAAATTATTCGTTTTTCATGCTTTTTTCGGTCAAATCTCGATAAAATAAGGGAAAAAAAGGGGAAACAAATTGAAATTTCGCTAAAATTATTCGTTTTTCTTGCTTTTTTCGGTCAAATCTCGATAAAATAAGGAAAATTGAGGGAAAAAAAGAGGAAAAAATTGAAATTTCGCTAAAATTATTCGTTTTTCTTGCTTTTTTCGGTCAAATCTCAATAAAATAAGGAAAATTAAGGGAAAAAAGAGGAAAAAAATTGAAATTTCGCTAAAATTATTCGTTTTTCATGCTTTTTTCGGTCAAATCTCGAAAAAATAAGGAAAATTAAGGGTAAAAAGAGGAAAAAAATTGAAATTTCGATAAAATTATTCGTTTTTCTTGCTTTTTTCGGTTAATCTCGATAAAATAAGGAAAATTAACGGAAAAAAAGAGGAAAAAAATTGAAATTTCGCAAATATTATTAGTTTTTCTTGCTTTTTTCGGTCAAATCTCGATAAAATAAGGAAAATTAAGGAAAAAAAAGAGGATAAAAATTAAAATTTCGCTAAAATTATTCGTTTTTCTTGCTTTTTTCGGTCAAATCTCGATAAAATAAGGAAAATTAAGGGAAAAAAAGAGGAAAAACATTGAAATTTCGCTAAAATTATTCGTTTTTCTATCTTTTTTCGGTCAAATCTCGATAAAATAAGGAAAATTAAGGGAAAAAAAGAGGAAAAAAATTGAAATTTCGCTAAAATTATTCGTTTTTCTTGCTTTTTTCGGTCAAATCTCGATAAAATAAGGAAAATTAAGGGAAAAAATCTGATGTGGCCAGCACATGACTTTCTCCATATATAAGATGTAAATATTTATCTACGACAGTAATTTCGAACTCTATATTCCATCTAAACTTTGAAGATGAGTGATTAATTTATATATATTATTATCTTTTACGTCACAAACATTATAAATAATGTTTTTCAGGACATGTTCGATGAAAAACGATGAAGTGGCCTTTCGCCCCAGCGCCCAGAGCGCCCACAACGTACATAATCAGCAACTTCCGGTTTATCAGTATTTCAAAAATAACTCCTACACAATCCGTGATACAAAAATATGTTTCATACAAAAGTCATAGTAAATTATATTTTCTAAAACTTTTATTTCTAATACTATACACCTAAATATCATATTTATGGAGATATTTTGAAAACCGGAAATGAGCTTTGAAGAATAAAGCTCGACTTCCGGTTAACCGATTTACTCCAAAATCTAATCAACTCTAAACTCACAAACCAAAATACTATATATAAGATTTTGTGTTGATCCGACAAACAATTTTTATGTTAGAGCGCCCACAAAGTACATAATCAGATACTTCCGGTTTATCGGTATTTCACGAATAACTCCTAATCAAGCGGTGATACAAAAATATATTAAATACAAAAGTTATAGTAAATTACATTATCTAAAACTTTTATAAGAAATACAATGTACGTATATATCATATTTATGGAGATATTTTGAAATCCGGAAATGAGCTTTAATGAATAAAGCTCGACTTCCGGTTGACCGATTTACTCCAAAAACTAATCAACTCTGACAGCACACACACCACTACTATATATGAAGTTTGGTATTGATACGACTAATAGTTTTTACGTTAGAGCGCCCACTATCACACACACACACACACACACACACACACACACACACACACACACACATACACACAGACATCATTCCGAAAATGGTCAAAACATGTTCTAGGGACCCCAAAACATGTATTTCCGTCGAAATCTCGAAGTCGAAATTTTTCATGAAAACAATACTTTCTCTATACTTCGTATATGGAGAAAGTAAAAAAGAGGAAAAAAATTGAAATTTCGCTAAAATTATTCGTTTTTCTTGCTTTTTTCGGTCAAATCTCGATAAAATAAGGAAAATTAAGGGAAAAAAATAGGATAAAAATTAAAATTATTCGTTTAAGTTGCTTTTTTCGGTCGAATCTCAATAAAATAAGGAAAATCTAGGGAAGAAAAGAGGATAAAATTTGAAATTTCGCTAAAATTATTCGTTTTTCTTGCTTTTTTCGGTCAAATCTCGTTAAATGAGGAGAATAAAGGAAAAAAAGAGGAAAAAATTTGAAATTTCGCTAAAATTATTCGTTTTTCTTGCTTTTTTCGGTCAAATCTCGATAAAATAAGGGAATTAAAGGGAAAAAAGAGGAAAAAAATTGAAATTTCGCTAAAATTATTCGTTTTTCTTTCTTTTTTCGGTCAAATCTCGATAAAATAAGGAAAATTAAGGGAAAAAAGAGGATAAAAATTGATATTTCACTAAAATTATTCGTTTTTCTTGCTTTTCTCGGTCAAATCTCGATAAAATAAGGAAAATTAAGGGAAAAAAAGAGGAAAAAAATTGAAATTTCGCTAAAATTATTCGTTTTTCTTGCTTTTTTCCGTCAAATCTCGATAAAATAAGGAAAATTAAGGGAAAAAAAAGAGGATAAAAATTAAAATTTCGGTAAAATTATTCGTTTTTCTTGCTTTTTTCGGTCAAATCTCGATAAAATAAGGAATATTAAGGGAAAAAAGAGGAAAAAACTTGAAATTTCGCTAAAATTATTCGTTTTTCTTGCTTTTTTCGGTCAAATCTCGATAAAATTAGGAAAATTACGGGAAAAATAGAGGAAAAAAATTGAAATTTCGCTAAAATTATTCGTTTTTCTTGCTTTTTTCGGTCAAATCTCGAAAAAATAAGGAAAATTAAGGGAAAAAAAGAGGAAAAAAATTGAAATTTCGCTAAAATTTTTCGTTTTTCTTTTTTTTTCGTTCAAATCTCGATAAAATAAGGAAAATTAAGGGAAAAAAAGAGGAAAAAAATTGATATTTCGCTAAAATTATTCGTTTTTCTTGCTTTTTTCGGTCAAATCTCGATAAAAAAAGGAAAATTAAGGGAAAAAAAGAGGAAAAAAATTGAAATTTCGCTAAAATTATTCGTTTTTCATGCTTTTTTCGGTCAAATCTCGATAAAATAAGGAAAATTAAGGGAAAAAAAGGGGAAAAAAATTGAAATTTCGCTAAAATTATTCGTTTTTCTTGCTTTTTTCGGTCAATTCTCGATAAAATAAGGAAAATTAAGGAAAAAAAAGAGGAAAAAAATTGAAATTTCGCTAAAATTATTCGTTTTTCTTGCTTTTTTTCGGTCAAATCTCGATAAAATAAGGAAAATTAAGGGAAAAAAAAGAGGAAAAAAATTGAAATTTCGCTAAAATTATTCGTTTTTCTTGCTTTTTTCGGTGAAATCTCGATAAAATAAGGAAAATTAAGGGAAAAAAAGAGGAAAAAAATTGAAATTTCGCAAAAATTATTCGTTTTTCTTGCTTTTTTCGGTCAAATCTCGATAAAATAAGGAAAATTAACGGAAAAAAGAGGAAAAAAATTGAAATTTCGCAAAAATTTATTGGTTTTTCTTGCTTTTTTCGGTCAAATCTCGATAAAATAAGGAAAATTAAGGAAAAAAAGAGGATAAAAATTAAAATTTCGCTAAAATTATTCGTTTTTCTTGCTTTTTTCGGTCAAATCTCGATAAAATAAGGAAAATTAAGGGAAAAAAAGAGGAAAAAAATTGAAATTTCGCTAAAATTAATAGTTTTTCTTGCTTTTTTAGGTCAAATCTCGATAAAATAAGGAAAATTAAGGGAAAAAAAGAGGAAAAAAATTGAAATTTCGCTAAAATTATTCGTTTTTCTTGCTTTTTTCGGTCAAATCTCGATAAAATAAGGAAAATTAAGGGAAAAAAAGAGGAAAAAAATTGAAATTTCGCTAAAATTATTGGTTTTTCTTGCTTTTTTCGGTCAAATCTCGATAAAATAAGGAAAATTAACGGAAAAAAGGAGGAAAAAAATTGAAATTTCGCTAAAATTATTCGTTTTTCATGCTTTTTTCGGTCAAATCTTGATAAAATAAGGAAAATTAAGGGAAAAACAGAGGAAAAAAATTGAAATTTCGCGAAAATTATTCGTTTTTCTTGCTTTTTTCGGTCAAATTTCGATAAAATAAGGAAAATTAAGGGAAAAAAAAGAGGAAAAAATTGAAATTTCGCTAAAATTATTCGTTTTTCTTGCTATTTTCGGTCAAATCTCGATAAAATAAGGAAAATTAAGGGAAAAAAAGAGGAAAAAAATTGAAATTTCGCTAAAATTATTCGTTTTTCATGCTTTTTTTCGGTCAAATCTCGATAAAATAAGGAAAATTAAGGGAAAAAAAAGGGGAAAAAAATTGAAATTTCGCTAAAATTATTCGTTTTTCTTGCTTTTTTCGGTCAATTCTCGATAAAATAAGGAAAATTAAGGAAAAAAAAGAGGAAAAAAATTGAAATTTCGCTAAAATTATTCGTTTTTCTTGCTTTTTTCGGTCAAATCTCGATAAAATAAGGAAAATTAAGGGAAAAAAAGAGGAAAAAAATTGAAATTTCGCTAAAATTATTCGTTTTTTCTTGCTTTTTTCGGTGAAATCTCGATAAAATAAGGAAAATTAAGGGAAAAAAAGAGGAAAAAAATTGAAATTTCGCAAAAATTATTCGTTTTTCTTGCTTTTTTTCGGTCAAATCTCGATAAAATAAGGAAAATTAACGGAAAAAAGAGGAAAAAAATTGAAATTTCGCAAAAATTTATTGGTTTTTCTTGCTTTTTTCGGTCAAATCTCGATAAAATAAGGAAAATTAAGGAAAAAAAGAGGATAAAAATTAAAATTTCGCTAAAATTATTCGTTTTTCTTGCTTTTTTCGGTCAAATCTCGATAAAATAAGGAAAATTAAGGGAAAAAAAGAGGAAAAAAATTGAAATTTCGCTAAAATTATTCGTTTTTCTTGCTTTTTTCGGTCAAATCTCGATAAAATAAGGAAAATTAAGGGAAAAAAAGAGGAAAAAAATTGAAATTTCGCTAAAATTATTCGTTTTTCTTGCTTTTTTCGGTCAAATCTCGATAAAATAAGGAAAATTAAGGGAAAAAAAGAGGAAAAAAATTGAAATTTCGCTAAAATTATTGGTTTTTCTTGCTTTTTTCGGTCAAATCTCGATAAAATAAGGAAAATTAACGGAAAAAAAGAGGAAAAAAATTGAAATTTCGCTAAAATTATTCGTTTTTCATGCTTTTTTCGGTCAAATCTTGATAAAATAAGGAAAATTAAGGGAAAAACAGAGGAAAAAAATTGAAATTTCGCGAAAATTATTCGTTTTTCTTGCTTTTTTCGGTCAAATTTCGATAAAATAAGGAAAATTAAGGGAAAAAAAAGAGGAAAAAAATTGAAATTTCGCTAAAATTATTCGTTTTTCATGCTTTTTTCGGTCAAATCTCGATAAAATAAGGAAAATTAAGGGAAAAAAAGGGGAAAAAAATTGAAATTTCGCTAAAATTATTCGTTTTTCTTGCTTTTTTCGGTCAATTCTCGATAAAATAAGGAAAATTAAGGAAAAAAAAGAGGAAAAAAATTGAAATTTCGCTAAAATTATTCGTTTTTCTTGCTTTTTTTCGGTCAAATCTCGATAAAATAAGGAAAATTAAGGAAAAAAAAAGGAAAAAAATTGAAATTTCGCTAAAATTATTCGTTTTTCTTGCTTTTTTCGGTGAAATCTCGATAAAATAAGGAAAATTAAGGGAAAAAAAGAGGAAAAAAATTGAAATTTCGCTAAAATTATTCGTTTTTCTTGCTTTTTTAGGTCAAATCTCGATAAAATAAGGAAAATTAAGGGAAAAAAAGAGGAAAAAAATTGAAATTTCGCTAAAATTATTCGTTTTTCTGGCTTTTTTCGGTCAAATCTCGATAAAATAAGGAAAATTAAGGGAAAAAAAGAGGAAAAAAATTGAAATTTCGCTAAAATTATTGGTTTTTCTTGCTTTTTTCGGTCAAATCTCGATAAAATAAGGAAAATTAACGGAAAAAAGGAGGAAAAAAATTGAAATTTCGCTAAAATTATTCGTTTTTCATGCTTTTTTCGGTCAAATCTTGATAAAATAAGGAAAATTAAGGGAAAAACAGAGGAAAAAAATTGAAATTTCGCGAAAATTATTCGTTTTTCTTGCTTTTTTCGGTCAAATTTCGATAAAATAAGGAAAATTAAGGGAAAAAAAAAGAGGAAAAAAATTGAAATTTCGCTAAAATTATTCGTTTTTTCTTGCTATTTTCGGTCAAATCTCGATAAAATAAGGAAAATTAAGGGAAAAAAAGAGGAAAAAAATTGAAATTTCGCTAAAATTATTCGTTTTTCATGCTTTTTTCGGTCAAATCTCGATAAAATAAGGAAAATTAAGGGAAAAAAAGGGGAAAAAAAATTGAAATTTCGCTAAAATTATTCGTTTTTCTTGCTTTTTTCGGTCAATTCTCGATAAAATAAGGAAAATTAAGGAAAAAAAAGAGGAAAAAAATTGAAATTTCGCTAAAATTATTCGTTTTTCTTGCTTTTTTCGGTCAAATCTCGATAAAATAAGGAAAATTAAGGGAAAAAAAGAGGAAAAAAATTGAAATTTCGCTAAAATTATTCGTTTTTCTTGCTTTTTTCGGGTAAATCTCGATAAAATAAGGAAAATTAAGGGAAAAAAAGAGGAAAAAAAATTGAAATTTCGCAAAAATTATTCGTTTTTCTTGCTTTTTTTCGGTCAAATCTCGATAAAATAAGGAAAATTAACGGAAAAAAGAGGAAAGAAATTGAAATTTCGCAAAAATTTATTGGTTTTTCTTGCTTTTTTTCGGTCAAATCTCGATAAAATAAGGAAAATTAAGGAAAAAAAGAGGATAAAAATTAAAATTTCGCTAAAATTATTCGTTTTTCTTGCTTTTTTCGGTCAAATCTCGATAAAATAAGGAAAATTAAGGGAAAAAAAGAGGAAAAAAATTGAAATTTCGCTAAAATTATTCGTTTTTCTTGCTTTTTTCGGTCAAATCTCGATAAAATAAGGAAAATTAAGGGAAAAAAAGAGGAAAAAAAATTGAAATTTCGCTAAAATTATTCGTTTTTCTTGCTTTTTTCGGTCAAATCTCGATAAAATAAGGAAAATTAAGGGAAAAAAAGAGGAAAAAAAATTGAAATTTCGCTAAAATTATTGGTTTTTCTTGCTTTTTTCGGTCAAATCTCGATAAAATAAGGAAAATTAACGGAAAAAAAGAGGAAAAAAATTGAAATTTCGCTAAAATTATTCGTTTTTCATGCTTTTTTCGGTCAAATCTTGATAAAATAAGGAAAATTAAGGGAAAAACAGAGGAAAAAATTGAAATTTCGCGAAAATTATTCGTTTTTCTTGCTTTTTTCGGTCAAATTTCGATAAAATAAGGAAAATTAAATGGGAAAAAAAAGAGGAAAAAAATTGAAATTTCGCTAAAATTATTCGTTTTTCTTGCTATTTTCGGTCAAATCTCGATAAAATAAGGAAAATTAAGGGAAAAAAAGAGGTTAAAAATTGATATTTCGTTAAAATTATGCGTTTTTCTTGCTTTTTTCGTTCAAAG